>JAOTAV010001154.1:0-34399 GCA_026546445.1 Cyclargus thomasi | reverse complement strand
TAGGGAAGTTGGGCCACCGGTAAACTCACTCACTAAACGAAACACAGCACAACGCCGTTTCACGCCAGTTTTCTGTGCGGCCGTGGTATCACTTCTGTTGAACCGGCCCATTCGTGCCGGACAAGGCTCTCCCACGGCAAGAACACATGTATAAAAACAGCATCTCAAATTTTTTTGATCACGATCTTAGTATTCAGTGCTGACTATAACGGGCCTTAGGTTGCTAACTTGTTACTTGTATGCTAATAAAGTTGTGTGTTTTTTTTTAGAATGCTGGTTTCGGGAGGCGGCGGACTCATGGGGTGGCTCACTGGGATATCGCGTGATGGCAGCGATCGGTCTGATCCTTATCGTATCCAGTCTGCTGCTCTGTATCATCCTACCGTACAATATTCAACCGATAGTATACGGTGTCTTGGGTGGTAAGTGTTGTTTTCACCTTTCACATATTTATTTATTTTTTTAATTTTATTTAATAATTTTTGGGCACAGGAAACATTCACAGAACAACAATTTACACAGTAAGACGACACAAAGCATTTGCTAATTTCTAAGAAATCTCTTCCAGCAGCATTATGAAGAGATAGCTATCTCTCTCCGTAGGGCTGCTAGAAGAAATTAGCTTAGGATATAAGATAGTACGCGCACAATAAATATGAATGTAACTCATAGACATTTAACACACTCGTTAGAGTAAATAATATAATAAAGCTAAATAATAATATCTTAAATATAATAAGGCTCAACTCACACTGAAAGAGCGGCGAAGGGCAACGAAGCGAAGCGCAGTTTTAGTGTGATATAAATTTGAGCTTTATTTTCGTTACTATAATACTTATTATCGACCATCGCAGGTGGGCTCGAGAAGGCGCGCGGATTCCCGCGACTGCTCGAAAAGTCGCTGGACTCCGCGCTCTGTTGCCCTTCGCCGCCCTTTCGGTGTGAGTTGGGCCTAAAATAAATGAATACTATATGTATATGTAATGATGGTATTTAAATTTTGTCTCTATAAAAAACATAGTCAATTTTTTTTAGGTTTAGGTTCCTCCCTTACCTCAGCGCAAGTTGATGCCGTCATCTATGAATCGTACGATACAAGACTCGGTTTTGTACGTGGTATTTGTTTCACCGGTCAAGCAATTGGACTCTCCCTGTTTCCACACTTGTTGTCCTTACTAATGAACGTGTACGGATATTCAGAGACGTTGCTACTCCTAGGGGGGATCATGCTCCAAGCGCTCCCCGCCATATTGCTACTAAAAGTCGACGAAACGAAAAACTCAGCTTATTTATCTAGGTATAAGGAATTGTCACAAACATTCATGGCGTTCAGGAATGAGGCCATGGATAGCAATAATATATTTACCACAGAGGTACAACTTCACAATATGAACAGAAAATGCTGGAAAAGCCCCTCAGATGATAACCTACACAGAGAAGGCGAATACGATTTCGACGATGGTGATATAATAGAAACGATAACACCACCGCCCAGTCCAGAAGAAAAGAGGAGAAATATTTTTGGGGTTGAAATTTTGCCCGAAATACCAGAAGAGACTGAAGAGAGTGACGACGATGAACCTAATGCTAGCAATACACAAAACAGCAAAAGTAAGAAACGCCTTAGTGTCGCAATAAAAAGACTGAGCAATTTAGGTGATAATCTAGATGAGTGCATAGTCAACCAAGTCAGAAGAGATTCTGAAGGCGATCGTGACACGAATAATAGAAAGGAATATTCCGAAATCGAGGTTACCTACGAGACCGTTTCTCCTGTCACAGACGTGCGGAGTGAAAAAATATTAAACTCCTTCAGCTTTAGATGTCAGTCAGCTTACACGAGTTTCAGAAGAAAGATATGGATACCGTCATATAAAGTTTATAGGATAAAAAGAAGAACTCTGTATGTTTTGTACTATTTGAATGACACGTTTTTAAAGCCGCTGAAGAGATCTTTACGCAGCGGATCTTTCTACCCAGCTCTTTTACTGAGCTTCTCGAAACTGAGCTTAATAGCGATAGCTATTAACTTACTGCCACTTATAGCACTAGAGATAGACCCTGGTTTATCGAATTTTGAAGTCAATTTCCTGATCTCCTTGCTAGGATTTACATGGATATGCTTCTTGCTGTGTACGCCGTGGCTGGTTTATACCCCAAAAAGAAACTTCCAGTACGTAACAGTCTCCGGACTCGTGATAGCAACATGCGCCTGTTTTGGTTAGTTTGAATTTCATAATAACTTTATTAAAGAAACTAGTTGGTGCCCGCATCTTTGTAGTGCAAAAATTTGTATATCACGTGGGAAACGTACATTTTCTCGGGATAAAAAGTATCGTATATGTTGCCTAGGCCTCATAGCTATTAAACAAAACAAGATTTATTCAAATAGGTCCAGTAGTTCCTGAGATTAGCGCGTACAAACAGAAAACTTTTTTTTTGTCGATATGCGTTCTATTATTAAAGTTCCTTAGAACCCCTAAATTGATTATTTTGCAAAAATATTAAATAAACAGACACTACAATTTGACTGTTTTATTATATGTATAGATAAAAGGAAATTAAATTTTACCACAAATTAATGCAAAGTGCCTCTTTAATTGAATGAAATTTTAATATTTTCAGTGCTGTCCGAAGC
This sequence comes from Cyclargus thomasi, assembly GCA_026546445.1. Lineage (NCBI taxonomy): Eukaryota > Metazoa > Arthropoda > Insecta > Lepidoptera > Lycaenidae > Cyclargus > Cyclargus thomasi. Next base: position 31,761 of record JAOTAV010001154.1, on the reverse strand, counting down.
CAATACTCACGACAGTTTTTCAATTGGCTGTGTGATTGCTGGATTTGGGTTCGGAGCCATAACCTCTTCCTGGGAAACTGCTGCTCAAGAGTATGTTGGTGCTCACAAATGGTCTAAAGTGCACAGCACTTTGGAGACACTTTCTGCAGTTTTGCTTGGATTGCTTACAACGGGTCTTTCGTTCGTAGTAGAAAGAGAGGGTGGACTTCAGTTTGCTCTTTATATCCACGGACTTGTGATGGGTGTCATAACTTTTGTTTGGATAGTCATATCCGCTATATCGATTTATACTACAAAAGTGAGAAACATAAATTTGAAATTGAATTGGCGTGCAACGTAATAACAGTGGATAGCAATAGTTCCAAGTTATAAGTCCTATGTCAATTAAATTGTTGATAGGAGTAATAAAATGTTTATATTGATACTATATAAAGTATAAATTAGTAACTATTGTGATATAAAATTATTTATTAAATATTCATTTTTTTAACAATTTACAATGTTATGTACGACTTTTTTTTACACAAATGCTTAATATTAATGAAATAAATGTAAAGTTCATGTTTAAGATTTCTATTATACGATACACATATATAATGCACATCAAATACTCAGGACCATTGAAAAACTTTTGTTCCTTCGGCGGGATTCGAATCCGCGACCCCCGGATTAAGCTACCAAAGCGTTTACCAACTTAGCCATAGAGGTCGGCGAAAAATAAAAAAAAGTATAGCAATTCATTGCCATTTTATAATATTCAAGTTTGTAATGCATTCAAAAAATATATAATTGTATTTGTCCTTTTCGATATTTACGAGTCAATACGTATTGACTTCAATTATATTCTTGAATGAATATTCGAAAGATGAACTGGGGAAACTCCAGAATTATTAAACATTAGTAGATCATAATATTTACATAATGATACAGTTTGCAGAAAAGCAACACGCTATCATTACTAATGACATTCTGTTACATTGATAATGTCAGAATAATAAAACAAAATAGTTTGATTAATATTTAATAAGGACTAGAAAATTCTGCTTCTTTCAGTTTTAAGAAAGACGCGTAGACGTAAAAGCATTAAATTTCTCCGAGCTATAGTTGATATGGAGGAGGAGCGTGGATTACCAATATTATATGCTTTTATCTAACATACTTTTAATAAATAAAACGCTACGGACACTACAACATGCACACTACAATATTTTGATGACACGATAATCATACACTGATTATTGTCGACGTCTGTTTTTTTTAAATAAAATTTTGTGTCCTGGTAACGAGACCGTTATGTCAAGATGAAGTGATTGAATTGAACATACATTATAAGTTTTTTATAGCTATTCGATGCTATTCGATGCTAGCTATTCGATGGATTTAAATATTCATGGTCGAATTTTGAATTTTGGCGACCTCTAGTGTACTTAGATGCGGATGCTGTACACGATGCGCACTAAAAGTGTTTTTAATAATAATTTTACTCGCAGTACAGCTAAAGTTACAGATAATAATTGAGGTAAAAATATCGCAGGAAATAAGGTGCCAACTGTATTTGCTTAACTGTGATCTAATCAGTGTATGATGAGTAGTGTTTACACTGGCATTTCTCTCATACGCCTCTCCGGTGCTATCTGTATCGCAGCAGCCTGTTTATTCGAAACGAGAACACGAAACGTCTAACAATATATTACGAAAACGAACGATAAAATTGAGATGTGGCCATGGGTTTTCCATACAAATATATCAAATTCTTCTTTGTGTTGGTGAGTTTCAACGTGATTCTTATAAACCTAATATATTGTAATTGTATTGAGTATTTTAAACCAAATTTGATGTAAATATGTTTTTTTTTTCAGCTACAAACCTCTTCGATAGCCTATTCACTCAATATCGATTGTGATGGAAAAGCTTTTCACTGTGTAAATGCAACACACTTTAAGATATGTGTAGACCTTGGTGGTGGTGTTTCAAAAACGGTGGATGACTTCCTACTTCCCTGTCCAGACAATACCGTGTGCATGCGAACGAATCGTTATGAATGCGAATATCATGAAACAACGACCATTACGCCGACATCTACAACGACGATTAAAAGTGATTTTAGTGAAATTAGTGAACTGAGTGAAGTGTCCGTCATACCATTACTCACTACTGAAAAGAAACCTGAAACTACAACTGCAGCTTTTAATGACATAACAATAAAGGCTACAACACTCCCTATCTTAATAATTACTGAAAGCACTTCAAGTAAACCAGCATCTAAAAGTGCTAAAGATGAAAAATTAACAAGTGAAACATTTTTAGAGTTTAACCCGACCGAGAGCTACTTAGTATCTGCAGAACAATATTTCGACACAAACCATGGTGAGAATTCAACCAAAGATTTCAAGATATTTAATAAAACCGAAAACTTTAGTCAAAAAAGTGCAGATGCAGATAGTATTTACGATGACGATACCACGTTATATAATATACCAAATAAAAGTATAAGTAATATTGAAAATAACAATGACGCGAAAGCGATGGATCAAGATTATATTAAACCTGATAATGAAACTAACGTGAACATATTCCCGTATGTACATAATGATCTACTTGAGCATACTATGAGTACCAATAACTTTACTGAAAAGAGGGAAAAAATTAACGATAACACTATTTATCAACATGTAAATAACGTGAAAATGAAAATGTCTAATAGTTCCGGAAGTGAAAAGGACGAAGTGAATCTAGTGAATAAACCCACAACACTCGATCTTATGTTATTGATTAGAAATATTTCTTTTCTAGAAAAAATAAAAAACCAAACTGAGAATAGAACTGAAGATTTTGACAAAACGAATACAACTGAGTACTATATTATAAAACCCGAGACTGTGAGCTGGATACACAATACAACTAGTAGTCAGAAAGTAGATAACGCAACTTTGAGTGTGTCAAAAATTGTAACAAGTGAAAAAGATGAAGATAAGAGACTGTATGAAACGACTATGGTATATCCAACCTTATTGATTCGAAATGTTTCGTTATCAGAAAGAAACATAAATCGTTATGAGAACAAAACTGAAGATTTTGACAGCATTAATAAAACTGAGTACTTCATTAAAAAATCTGAGAATACGAGTTGGTTGCACAATGCTACAAGTGACCAAAATGTAAATGACGTGTCCTCAAGTGTGTCCAAAATTTTTGGGAGTAAAAAAGACAAAGATCAACGAATGCATGAAACTGAAACAGTGGATCCAACCGTATTAATCAAGAATATTATGTTTGAACAAAAATTCTCGAATGATTATGACAAAAGAATTGAAGGTTTTAACAAAACTAGTAATGCGACTAGTGGTCAAAACGTAAGTAACACATCTTTGACTGTGCCAAGCAGTTTAGGAACTAAAACAGACAAAGATGAACGAATATATGAAAAAACTTTAAAAGATCCACCTTTATTGATCAGAAACATTTCGATTGTAGAAAAAATCTCAAATTATGAGAACAAAACTGATGATTTCATAAATGTTGATAAATTAGAGTACTCAATACAAAAAACTGCAAGTGGGGAAAAAAGTGCGAGTCAAAACATACATAACACGTCTTTAAACTTGTCAAACAGTACTGGATTTGAAAAGAACAAAAGTAAACGAGTAAATAAATTCACTTTAGGAGATCCAACTATAGTAGTTACAACTTTATCTGTAGAAAAATCTATCAAGAACGATGAAAATAAAGAAGAATACTTTGCTCCTACATCTAACCCCTCATTAACTGCAGGTATCAGTTTAGCAGTGAACGATGATAACATAGATGCCAAATTAAATATAAGTGGTAGCGAAACACTGGATTCTCAAAATGATGCTTTCCATGAAAAAATTGAACAGGATAAAATCCCGACCTTATCTACTAATAATAAAAATAATTATTTAAAAACAGTAACTAACATTTTTGTTAACGATGATCAGCTATTAAATAATGTAAAGAACACTAGTTCTTACCCAGATATAATCGTTAGTATCAGAAATATCACTTTTGATGAAATGAATTTAACTAACAATACTTTGATTCAAAAACCATATAAAGAATTTGGGCCCAAAATATCACACCTTTATTCGACAGAGAGTCCTGTGAATACTGTGACTTCAACCATTGAATCAGAATTGCCGGATAATTTTAAAAAAGAAAAAAATAATTTAAGTACGTTCTCTAATTACAGTAACTTTTCTGTGTCTCTTAATAACAAAACAATGTTTAGTGGTACTGCAGAAATTACAAAAAACGTCACTTCTACAATAGAAGAGCCTAGTGACATTAATAAAAACAAAAGTAATTCTGATGACGACCAGACATTATATAGAGATATATCAATAAAGAAGAACGTGTTGAATGATACCATATTATATCAAACGCAAGGAAATTCATCCACAAGGAAATTTGAAAGTTTAAAAGAAGAAGACTATAAATTATTACCAGAAGCTATAAACAACATTATGGAACCCGGCTTGAAAGACAAGCTGCCAAAAATAGCTATACAAATAGAAGCTACTATGAATGACTCAGCAGACCTAACAGGAGAAACAAATAATAAATTTACAGCATTATCGAACTCTGAGATTAACACAACCGACGTTCCTACAAATGAAATTTTAAAAAGTGTTTTAGAAACCAAAAAAAACAATGTTAATAATCTCAGTAATAGAACTTCAAGCATTTCGAATTATAATTTATTACATGAAATAGAATCAATTGCAATGCACAAAACACTAACAACTGATGACGCTACTGTTTTAGACAAAATTCATGAAGAGCCAAACAAAAAAAATGCTGATAGTTTTCATTTCACTAGTCCAGCAGCAACTGAAAAGTACAACTCACATTCCCTCGACTCAACATTTATACCTAAAACAACTAAAAGTCACCAAGAGACAAAAGCAAATGACAGTAATTTTGATTATGATGTTACACTTGGAGCAACTTCTAATATTGTTCATAACTCCTCACTGTTAACCTCGACTGAAAGATACGTTGCAAGTAATATTGCATTGGAAGATTTGTCTTTAACAAATTTAGGACTTGTTATGAATAATAATATAAATGGAAGCAGTTGGATTGACGTTACAGAAAACATTCTTTTAGCAACTAAAAAAAACGAGACTAAAGTCACCAAAACTGTTGTCAATACACACAATATAAAAAACACGAGTGAAAATATTTACACAACTTACAATACAGGTGACGATTCAACGTTATTTATCGCAACTACAGATTCTAACATCCTTAGCATAATTATGAGTAACTCAAATGGTAGAACAAAATCAGAAGTCAAGATTGGAAAACCAAATATTACAAGCACCTATTCTGCAAACGAAAAAGTTATTGCGGGCGCAATAGAAATAAGTGAATCACAAATTAGTCCACCGTCGACCTTTGACTTACAAAAGCGTGTTGATACACCAATAATACCTAGTGTTTTAAACACTACATTAATTGAGTCGTATGAAACTACAACCGAAATTGAACAAATTCACTTGAAAGAAATCGAGGCAGATTCAAAAAAGGTTCTTGCTTACGATTCAATACAAAATAAGATTGTTAGTAATTCTAATAGAACTCAAATAAATAAATTAAGTTTCAATAATTCGCTGCCTAACAATATATTCAAAGAAAACTTAAGCCCTAGTAGGTCTAATGAAACCTCATCAAAAAGAGAACAATTCACATTTGATCAACCTAAAATTATGATGAACTCTACTGAAATTAATAAGAGTTTGCTTTTAAATCGTTATCCCATTCATTTACTGTTACTTTCAAAAACCAACCAATATAACGCTGGTCCTGATAATATTTCTGATGCACATGACAATACCGATACTATGCTAATTAACACGATACATAACTTAAACACAAACAACACTAAAACAAATAACGCTACGACGTCCGTAGTCAATAAAAGCAATCTAAGTGTGCCAATTGATTTGCAAAAAACTGTAACAAGTAGCAAGGCCTCAAAACTAAGCCAAACATTAAATTCAACGGATTCTACGCTGTTTAAGCGGCCTATCGTGCTTATTGATGATAAAACAAAAAATTTTACCAATGATGAAAATAAACATATTACCAAACCAAACACAACAGTGAATTACAATAATGACATATTCAAAAATGGCTTGCCATCGAAATTACCCAAAACAGACGACACAATCGGTGTTCTTCTGCCAACTCAAGATTATAGTTTCTCTTCAAATAATGATTCAAAATTGTTAAAAGTTTCTGAAGGTACCCCAGAAACCTTGTTAACAAGGAATACGCAATCAATATCTGTCAAATCAGTGTCTGAAGATGAGACAATTGCTAGAGAACTAAAAAATTCTAATTTGCTTGTTAATGTTAATAATCTAACTACCAGTTATGGTACTACTAGAAATTCAGAAACAAACACAGAAGATGAGTTTAAGAATTTAAATTCGCAAAATAACAATCATACTAATTTAAATACATCATTGGACTTACAAATGACGAACGGAATACAACAACTTTTAGGAACAATATTAGAAGATAAGAAAGAAAACTCATCTCATACTCTCGATCCATCAAGATTAACACCTGCATACGAATCTTCTACGAACGCTTATAATTCCAAATTAGAATCAAATGAAAATAATCCTGCACTTAAAAATACAGAAATAAAAGTGAACACTGAATTAAGCGGAAAAGGTTTAAAGGATGAACCCAATATAACCCAATCAATTACAACTAATACTGGAGTTTCACCTGCAACCATAATTTTAACAAATGATAATAGACAAAACACTAAAGAACAGAATGTGACAAAAAGTAACTCACTCAATTCATCTGGTACTGTTTTCATTCGACAGAATGACGATCTTAATTTGTTAGAAAGAAAAGAATTACCCACACAATTTTCCCTCGTTGTAATTTATAATGTGACAAACAATAAACCTGTAACTTACGCAGAACATAAAAATATTAGTCAGAACAAAGATATTAAAACAAATGAACCAATTTTACCAAACAATACAAAGACAGAATTCGTTAGGGGTAATGTAAATAGTACAATGAGTAACAATTTAAGAAAACTGGCAAGCCCACTAAGTATTCTGACAAGCCTTAACAAATCAAGCTTAAATACATCAATCCTTGAAAAGGCTACAGAAACTAAAAATAATTATACTAATTTAAATATCATTTACGTTAATACTTTACCCTTGGGTGCTAAATCAACTAACTTCAACCAGGCAAAATATAATAATGAAACTCATACTGTAATGCCACAGTTTCCCGAGAATAATGCAAAGGCAGACGGCATGAAGACGAACAAATGCTTCAATCAACCTAACGGAAAGTATGCTGACAAGAATGACTGCAGGAAGTTCTATTTATGCTTAGGAGATGCAATGCCCGTTTTGGGAGAATGTCCTAATGGTACGGTTTTCAGTGAGAGTAAAAAACAATGCACTAAAAATTTATCTCAATGCTACAGAAACAATCAATTCATATGCCTATCACCCGGTCGATATTATGATTTGAGCGTTAAAAATATTTATTACATTTGTGTGAAAAATAGAGGAAAATTCATACAATTTAAATATCAATGCATAAATGGCTACAGTCTAAACGAAACAATCGTAAAATGTATCAAAGATTCTGATACTTCCGCGCAAAACAATAGTGATTTGAATACAAAAGAAGATAGTGCAAGTATTTCAATAGAGTCGTCTTCGAAAGCAGCTGAAACTTTAAAAATTAAAAGTAGCAAGAAAAGCGATACTGAATTTGAATGCAAGAAGGAAGGCAAATACCCACACCCGAAAAAATGCAATGAATACTTTTTGTATACTAAAATTAAAAAATCTGTTTTTCAACGAAAGGTAAAAACATGTGATTCAGGTGAAATCTTTGATAAGGAGAAAAAACTATGCGTCGATAGTGATAGCCATGAATGTTAATAAAGTACACAACAGCTTGTTATTGTTTTTTAATTATTATTGCCTATATTTAACATAATTATAATATAACTACAAAATATCTTGTAAATAAAGTAGATTAATGTCCTGTAAATAAAATATTTTTATTGTCTTTATTTATTAACTGAGAAGAAGTTTTATTACTATTTTATTGCTTTTAAATAATAAACGTGCTTAACTTTAATCTTGTTTTATTTAAAACTTATGAATAAATAAGTAAATTATCCTTAGACGATTAAGCAAACAAATGTACGTACGGTAAGCATAATATTAATATAATTCCAAATTTTAATCTAAAGCAGCCTAATTCAGTCTTTAAAAATATAAAATACAGACAAAACATTATTTGGGCCAAAATGTTCTCGGTCGTCGGTAAGCAGCTCCGGTGCTTTCGATGAACTGGTCCTCGTGGTCACGTTCTAGAGTGATGCAGAAGTAGTTGGAGAAGATAGTGCACCTGATACGAGACTCCCCAGCAACGGGCCTGGAGGGACAGAAATAGGTCGCTTTGGTAGGAGCGTCTTCCTGAGTAACGGCAAACTTGTAGCTCTTGCAGTCGATCGGCCGATGGAAATGAGCCTGGTTAGGAATCTTATCGGCGTCGTTCTTCGAGCCGCTCCCGAAGTAATGGAAGTTCGTTTTGGTAGAGTTTACTATTGGGCACTTGTATTTATCGGGAGAGGTGCAGGTCCGAGTGAAACCGTTGAAGACGGTGTTGCCAGAGCACTTGAACTTGATGCCTTGGAAGCGGTTTTTGTTGGGAATACACAGGATGTAGCCCTTGCAATTCTCCACGCTAGGATCGGCCACTCTTTCGTTTCGATGGCACCGGATTGTCTTCGACAGTACCGGGTCTATGTAGTTCATTTTGTTCTCGCATACGTCAGTCGATTCTTCGTTGCAGAGGCTGTCTGGTGGGCAATTGAAAGCTGGTCCTACTAGGTGGTCACCATCGCAAAGTCTCACTCTATTCGCCGCATCACATACGAAACCGTAAGGCCCACAATCAGAAGTTCTGATAGTAATAAATGACTTAACTGGGCCAATGCTTAGTATCTGAAAATGAATAATTCGACAGTTTTAGCGCATTATTTTCTTTAACCACTTACACATTGTTATTGACAAAGCTCCAGATTACGTAAGACATATAAAATATTGGCGAGACAAATCAGTCTGATCGGAGGCAACAGCTGGCAACAGTGCAGTGCTAGGGGGTTTATCTGCTTCGCTGCAGTTTTCGCCTTAGGCAGGTCCAGTGACCCGGTGATACGCGGAAGAGGCACCGTTGGGCTTAAGTGGGTAGGCCTGGAGTCCCACATAACCCGACTGCCCCCCAGGCTGTCGGGAATGCATCAAAAATTTCCTAACGTTAAAAAAGGGGGTTTATCTGCTAGGTTGCCTCAACATAAACTTGTGGAACAGACATAGGTTCTCTATCGACCAATATGTAAGTTATTGATAGGCTAATGGGCACTTTATAAGTACGTAAGAAAATTTATGAAAAACTAAACTCTATATTTTAAATAATTACACTACGAAAGTTAAATTTAAATACCCCGTTAATAAAAAAAACGAAATTACGTTTGACGATGACGTAATATCTAAAGATGTTTATTTAGATTTAGATTATAAGGTCCCCTACCTAGAATTTTTATGGCTGCCGTGGAAGCAGATAAGAGTAATAGTAGCTGACATAACATATTTTGAGAATAGTTCTAGAAAGTACTTACAGCGATACACACGAAGTAGAATATTCTGGACATTGTTCTAGGTGTCAAGGTTGGTGGAATGCTGGGCTGCGACTAACGGCGACATTGCTTTTCAGGTCACTTCACATTTCACGATCAATTATGATATTTGACACCTCCCGGAGAAAGGAATAGGCTGAGGGTTAAGGCTTGGTTACACTCATACAATACGAATAAATTTATTTTTTAATCACTTCGATCAAATATTGATAAGATGCACAGATCCCTTCAAACTTGAATAAAATAATAGTACCAAGACTATCTGACACAAAACAACTTAAATCAAAAAAATTTAAATAAAAATATAACTTAACCTAATGAGTTAAAGCTCACAATCGTACATAAGTTAAAATCGCGGTCTCAGAGCGACTGGGAGCGGAAAAGCGCTTAAGCGCGGATTTGCCGGTGCCACTTTTTAGACGGCAAATGTGAATCTTTATATTTGATCGAAGTATAGTAAAGTTGCCCTCGTTATTTAATCTTCCATATACAAGGTGTAACAAAAGTTGCTTTAGGCAAACTCAAGTTATCGGGGCGTTTGCCCATACAAATAAAAAAAATACAGCGCTGTTACTTAAAGTGCACTCTATACAGGTTGTTAAAAAAGTAAGTGATAATTTTATGGTGTACGTGTATCTGTCTCTTAAACAGCGTTCGTTCAGAAAGTAGTGCTCCTGCGACACGAGCTTACCCATGCAAATAAAAAAATGTTTGCTTTTAGCGCCGCTACTTTCAGAGTTAATAATCAACATAAGAGTTCCATACATACATTGAAGTATTATGTAATAACAATAATATCATTGGACACTTCACATCACGTCAATCTGGCCCCATACTAAATACAGGTACTAGATAACGGAAATATTATATTTAATACTTTTTATACTATTATTTTGCTCCGTCGGCAGGATTCGAACCCGACCCCCGGCTCAAGCTACCAACGCGCTTACCGATTGAGCCACAGAGGTCAAATTATCACTTACTTTTTCACACCCTGTCAGATAAAGGACACATACATATTACTAAAATAATTGGTCTATGATATTACATACCCTAATTATCACTTCTTCGTTAGACCTATATAAGTAGTGTTGTAATAAATGTACATTTTCCCGCTAAGTATTCTACGTCCTTTACGTGGTCTGTTCTGTGCCAAATTTCATTTAATAGAAGGAAGTAATGTAATATACGCAGTAACTAACAAGCTATTGTAACTTTGTCATGTTGTAATTCACCTTCTAATACATTTTTTAACCTCCGCCTGGGGACCCTGAAAAATTGTATACATCGATTTTGTTGATATATTTTATCGTACCTAATAAGTAGTACCAGCGTTTTTAACAAGATAATTTTGTGAGTAATAACATAAACATGTGGTACGAGTGTAATTTACACAGGAAGTATAATATTTAGAATTAAGATTAACAATGGTATGTGGGTATATGTGTCAATGTGATACCCGGACAGTGAGTAATGTCACCTCAATCTCTGATGTGTGCACGTAAATTGCCCTACGCTTTTAAAGTATGCCTAGAGCCAGCGACTGATGGAGCGTTCTGATCACGCTAAGCTAATCACATTTTTTTCAATTCACTACATTGTCAGTGCATGCGATCAGAGATGACAGGATTTTTGGGCCTCCACCCGATTCTCGCACCCTGCACAATTATTAGCCTATAGGGTTCCATGCTCTGTCTACAGCCTGGTCCTAAAGACCTGCCGTTCAAGTTATGCCCGCCTACATGTGAGATACCTCTAGGGGGTATCTAGGCCACTGACCCAAAATAAACTAGAGAAAGGAATACGCTAGTTATTCTTAGAACTTGATATTTAAAATTGTCATAAATAAAACAATAGTTAAATTACAATACTAGTTTATTATTAATAATATTATTAAATAGTTTTGTATGGTCTACTCATCATCGGATGAGCTTTCGCTATCACTACTCGTGCCGTCGCTGCTACTGTCGTGTACACTGGAACCTGTCGTCGCTCTGAAAAAAAAGAACATTAAATGAAGATATTTCAAAATCACTAAATAAAAACTTTTAAGCTTGGAGGTTGGAGCACACTTTGACGGTGCGCGGGGGGCCATGCCGGGGCAGGCCAAGGCTCAGCGCAGCGCGAAATATGCACATAGCACACTGTTGACGGGTCGACGGGTCTCCTCGCATCGACGGATTTTGGGTTCGTTTGGATAGCTCTAGTGTCTGACTAATTTAAAATAGCTCTAACTTGATAGGGGTACGGAGTTTTGTGTCTAATATGCTATGCGACCTAACACCTTTCGGCGCCAACGCAAGAATGGATATGGTAGTATGGATATGAAGGTAAGGAAGCATGGATAAGAAAGTATGGAAGCATTAATATGGTATTATGGAAGCATGAATATGGTAGTATGGAAGCATGGATATGGTAGCATGGAAGTATGATTATGAAAGTATGGAAGTATAGATATGGTAGTATGGATATAAAGGCATGGAAGTATGGATTAAAAACCAACAGTACTCACAGGCGGTAAGCGTCGACCACCTGCTGGGCGGCGGGGTGCAGCGCGGGCGTGTCTCGGCTTGTCAGTATAGCGCGCACGTCGTCCACGGGCCGGTTGAGCAGCACGCCGAGCGCGCGCTCGCACGCCGGACCCGCCTCAGAGAAACCGCACTCCGATAGATACGTCACAGATAACTGTCGAATACGATATTCTTAGTGCTTAGTATGTAGGCAGAAACAAGGTCATCTGCATATCACACGAAGTGCCCAATACCTCATATCTTATCTTAATATATATAATTCTTCTGTGAGTGTGTATGTCACTGAACTTCTCTTAAACGACAGGACCGATTTGATGAAATTTTTTGCTTCGGCAGATAGCTCGGCAGGACAACGTCGGCGGGGTCAACTAGTATTTTTATAAAATTTGATTTTTCTTTCTATGATGACCATAAAGGCTAGCTTTTGCCCGCGACTACGTCCGCGTGCAACTTTATAAAGTATCTCGTTTTTACAACAGTTTTTTATTACTGCTCGGCTCCTTTCGGTCGTAGCGTAATGTTATATAGCCTTCCTCGATAAAAGGTCTAACCAACACAAAAATAATTTTTCAAATCCGGCCAGTACTTCCTGAAATTAGCGTGTTCATACAAACAAACAAACTATTCAGCACACTACAATATTTTGACATGACACGTTAATCACACACGAAATACTCTTTTGTTTGTAGTTGAAATCTGAGTTTTTTTTATAAAATTTATTAGCCTGGTAACGAGACATTTGTGCCTTTATTCTGAATTTAAGTATTTGATTGAATTCAGAATTATTTATGGCCGAATTTCGACCACAGGGCGACCTCTAGTTGATATAAGCTCTGTGACGACACTTACAGCGGCTAGGCTCGGGAGTCCCACAGTGGCGGCCTTCTCGGCCATATCGCCTATCACTTGAGGGTTAGAGGGGACGCCTGTCGTCTGTTCGCTGCGAAGTTTGTGCACCACGTTCTCAACCGTCTCCCAGTTCGGGTCATCTTTGTCTGTGGTGTCCGAGCACAGTTCTAGAATATTCGTGAGCGCTGTTGCTGATAGCCTAGAGAATAATTGAAAAAAAAAAAACATCAGTATAGCTGATATAATACAAGCCCGACCAAAAGGGCTTTGAGCCTCTACACTCTAAGCGGATTTGTCACGGAGTGAAGTGAGTTAGCGGATGACATAGGCCATGTTCGGTAGCGTTTTTGCATGGGTGCATGTGCGCGCCAAATCTCTTACACGCATGCGCTGTCATGACAACGTCAATAAGCGCTACCGAACACGGCCATTTACAGCAAATAATTAATTGTCAATGTCATCCGCTAACTCACTTCACTCCGTACCAAATCTCCTTAGTGTGCATCAGTAGACATACGAAAGTATAGACAAACTGACAAATGGTTGAGATAAACTGACAGATATCCTTTGTGGCGTCATACACTTTAACGTCACTTTGTCTTGATGTAGAAAGAAACACTTTCTCGGTCGCTATGCTAGGGCCGCAAGAGGCCGCAAGCTCAGTGATCTTATAAAATTCCCGTGCCACAATGTTTTCCAGCCGTAACGGCCATTCCGATTTTTACCAAATTTTATATTTGCTAGTTAAAAAGCCGTTTCCTTTTGCATGCATGTTCATTAAATCTGAGGATCGGCTGTTATTTTGAAACTCCAAACAAAGAGGGGCGTTCCCTAGGTGCACGGGACAGCTTATATTTTGAACTATTTATTCGATCGTTTACAAATTGAGTTAATGTCAAAAATAAAAAATCATCGACAGTAATATTATATGAAAATCCTTAGCAATTATGCGATAGCAACTGTCCCGTGGACAAGAATTTTGAAAAAGATAATCTAATATATAAAATTCTCGTGTCACAGTTTTCGTTGCCATACTCCTCCGAAACGGCTGGACCGATTTTGATGATTTTTTTTGTGCTTACCCGGTATCTATGAGAATCGGCCAACATCTATTTTTCATCCCCCTAAATTATTTATATGGCAAAACAACGTTTGCCGGATCAGCTAGTAAAATATACATTTGTAAATCACTTACTTGGGAGATGGCGTTCTTTTGTCATCCATTTGGTCTTTCTCTTCTTTGATTTGATCAAACTTCACGATGTCGGCGGCCGTCGCACGAATCTTTGCTTTAGTTTCATCATCTGGATTTAAAGAACTTTATGTTTATACAGTGAAGTACAAATGCATAATAATAATTGGCAACAGAAAATATTGTATTATCGGTAAAGTTAGGTCATAAAATAATCTTGCATTATAGGGTGTATCTCAAGAATGGTAATTAGCTAGAGAGTTGAAATTGTTTACAGAATATGTTTTTATTGTCGCCTTAACAACAAATATTAAAAACAAAATAAATATTTAATAGTGGCTCTCATACAACTAACGTGTATTCTTCAAGTCTTCTTGATACTAGATGGCGCTGCAGTACGTCTACATTACGCTATCGCTAGTTAGGAAGTGTTAAGCTAAAGTTGTTTGACTTTCGAAACTCCGGTTCCTCAATTCTTTGCTTGTTACTGCGTATGTAGCCGTTCGTGCGCGAGTCCAACTCGCACTTGACCGGTTTCTTATATAAAAAAAAAATATTTCACCTTGTCCGGAGTATACGGTGGTAAGCGCCGCCAGCAGTCGCTCAACGAGTCTGGTGCGCGGCGCCAGCCCGAACACAACCAACTGGCTCCACGCGCCAGTCAACCGCGACCCGCAGCCGTGCAGTTCGAGCGTCTTGATTATCTATACAGGTGATAACAAAAGTTAATCCAACTCAATATACGCTATTTTACAATTTTTTCACATTATTTATTAATGGACGCCCTAAAAAATAGGAACATAAATGTTTTCGAAGATATATATACAAATCAAAAATCACATAAAATTACCCTTCCGAAAACGCCACTCGCAATGTAGTTTGCGTTTGCGTTTTATTATAGTGGTTGCATAATAAGGCGCCGCGCGCAGTCCAAGTAGAAAAAGTTTTACCCATACATAGGGTCGCGCGCACAAACGAGTTGAACTGATTATAATATTATTTGGGATTTGTTTGTGTCCTAATCTAGATACACTATGCTAGTTTTCCAAGGCAGGACAGCTGCAAGCTGTCTTTTGTACTGAATTGGCTAGTTCACAACGAATTTACTTAGCTCAGAAATGAAGCTTGGTCTGTCTTCACGAAGCCAGAAATACTAGCTTGCTAGCTCACTAACACTAGCTAGCTACCTTGGCTTGAAAAACTGGCCTCGTGTATCCCAGGCATCATATATAGTAATTCTTTGAATCACGAATCGATCACAGCGTTCACACCTCTAGGTTAATAGGTATAAATAAATTTATAACACGAAGTATGCTGTGTCGTCAAATGCAAAAACAAAAGCAGAAAATAATAATCACAATTTTGTGTGATAACTCCTTTTCGTAAAGTTTTGACAGGCGGCTATTTGACATTTCATTGTCCGCCCAATATGACCGCCATATTTTGACAGACACCCAACGAATAGAACCAGTGCTGAAAGTATAACATATTTTAATTTTCGTACGGGTACGCCATAAATTTTATGGCGCTTGGGCGCTAACCCATACAAATTATAAAAAAGGTCTTTTAGGTCTGCTACTGGACTCTATGTATGGGACAAATACACATCTATATATTAATACACGTACGGTAAACTTTGAACCCCTTTTTACGAAAGACGCGTAGATGTATAAGCATAATTTTTTTTCTCACATAAAGTTGATATGGAGAAGGAGCGTGGAATGTCAATATTATTTTAAAATGCTTAAATCTTGCATATTTTTAATAAATAAAACGCTACGCACACTACAATATTTTGACATGACAAGATAATCATACACGGGATACTCTTTTGTTTATGGTTCTAGTCTGTGTTTTTTTTTTATAAAATTTAATGGCCGGGTAACGCGACCTTTATGTCAAATTCGTTTGTGATTGAATTGACAAATATTTATGGTCGAATTTCGACCAAAGGGCGACCTCTAGTCCTGTTCGTCTAATTTGTTGCTAAGCGGTAACCTCAAGAACGACTGTATCGATTAAATACTTCTGGTGTTACATACCTCTTCCATGACGCTCGGCTCAGGTACATAGACGTTAGGTATAAGAGTGTCAACCAGTTGCATCGCCTTGTCAAACGGCGCAAACCTGAGAACAAGTTACGTGATCAGTGGCGTAACCGTGGGGCGGCAGGGTTAAGAGCACGCCTCGGGCACTTAGTCACAGAAGCCCGCGTGTTCAGAGATATTATGTTTTTAAAACTAAAAGTTGATAGAGCCACACTGCAAAACTAAGAAAGTGAGTGGAGCAAACCCAGTCGATAGATCGCTTACATTTATTTATGACAAAGTTGATGGATGGCATCAACTAAGTCGTGTAATTGTAACGAAGTAACATACCCCCTTTTCATAAAAATATTTAAGCAATGTTTAACTAATCAAGGTTTGTTGTCCCAATGTTGCAGAAAGGGACAGCGAATATTGATGAGGAATAAGGGGTCTTTGTGAAACATCATGTTTCCAAAATAATATAAAAAATAGTTAATTATTATATTAAGAATGAATTAACAGGCTGACTATTTCGACATTTCTATGTACCATATGCCAATTACAGATATCCACAAAAAAATATAAATCAGTATAAACATATACTGATTATGCGCATAACCTTTAGTGTATGTAATGTGACTTATTATTATGTTGTAGATGGGACTTTGTCAAAAATAAATATATAAATAAAACATTTATATTTTGGCCATTGCCGGATTCTACGCGAGCGAAGCCGCAGAAAATAGCTAGTTTCTAATATAATAATAAATTATTAGTATTATATAAATAAATTATTATTATAATATAAGTGTGAGACTGACCTGCATGCCACCGTAACTAAATGCCTGTAGTAAATGCTCTCCTTATACGCGTCCCCCACTAGCTTGTAGTTGTCGTCCTTCATGAGTAAAGTGTGAAGACGCTCCGCTAACTTTACATCCTACAACCAAAAAAATATGAATATTATTTGTAGAACACCTGATCTAAAGTAATAAGTTGAATTGACATAAGCATTCGATAATAAAAGAAAATAAGTCGACAAAAAACTCGTGTCATGTCAATTTTATATATTTTGTTCTACAGGGTGTAACAAAAGTGAGTAATAAAACTTTAAGGATCGTATGTGTCCCTGATATAGAGCTCACTCTTAAGTAGCGGCGCTGAAGGCGAAAAGAATTTTTGTGATTTGTCTCTTGTCAAATTCATGTCGCTCGGGCATGTCACTTGGCCATACAAATCACGAAAATCTTTTTCACTTTCAGCGCTGCTACTTTCACAGTTAGCTCTATATCAGGGACACAACCGATCCTTAAAGTTTTAACACTTTCTTTTGTTACACCCTGTACAGACGATTCTCTAATCGTCGCTGCGAGTGCCAAATTCCATATGTGATTTTTTTGATTTTTCGTTTTTTCGCTAAAAATAATCTCAGTTTCGTTTTGCACATTCTGATAAAACCATTTTTGCAATATACTATGTTGTGGTATCAATAATTTTGTATTTTTTTTTATTTCCAAAATCACATATGGAACTTGGCACTCGCACTGTGTACCTAGCTAACGCGTTTTTTGTAACTTCTTGGCAAAGCTTAAAATTATTATCCATATCAAAGCTAAATTTGAAAAGAATATTTCCCATCAAGTACATCAATGTACTAGCAATGATAAGACTCTTTTAGACTTTCGATTTATGTAATTAGGGAAATTATTACTCCCTATATATATATATAAAATCACCTGTAAATGATCACTGCACACTCCCATAGCGGTGATAAAAAAGTTAGTATCAGTAGCATTTGTTGCGTCTAACGAAGCTCTTTTCTCTAAGTCATTTAAGATTGGCGTCAGAATGTCCACCCGAGGACCCCCTGTAATATAAAAATATTTGATGTTTCTCACAAAAAAACGTGGCAAGAATCTAGTGGTCGTGAACCAACACAATGTGAAATTATCTTGACGTGGGAAAACCATACTTTGGCACGAATGGGCCGGCTCGACCGGATTGATACCACGGCCTCACAGAAAACTGACGTGAAACGGCGTTGGGCTGTGTCGTTCAGTGAGTGACTTTACCGGTAGCCCAAAATCCCTAACCCTTTATCCCTATTCCCTCATAGAGGCCGGCAACGCATTTGCGACTCCTCGGATGTCGCGAGTGTCCATGGGCGACGGCAATTGCTTTCCATCAGGTAACCCTCTGCTCCCTGCTGTCTGCTCCCTTGCCCTCTAAATATAATTAAAAAAAATCTCGGCTACCCTAAATTAATTCATAAATGAAAATATACTCACGTTCTTTGCAGAAAATACAAAGTAAGTAATAATATGATGACAATGTAGGTTGTATATTCAGTTGTCTAAACTCAGCTAGTATTTGCAAGGCAACTGTCTGTAGTGGCTTGCCCGCTCCCCACACTGACAAAGAGCTAAGACAGGAATTAAGAGTTTCCTGATTCGGTGAGAATCCCTGTTGATTCATTTCTCCGAGTAAAGATTTGAGCGCTTCTATACGTAAGGTAGTGCCTTCTTTGATAAAGCCAACACAGGCCAGCAGTGAATTATAAACACTTGTCGACAGCGGAATGCCTTTCTCTATAGCTTCTTTTGCAAGTGCATGCGCTCTCTCTGCCTGAAAATAGATTTTAATGGTGTATTTAGTATTTACTCATTTGAGGTGAGAATCACAATCCTCCTCTTGAGCAATAAGGAGCATATTGCATATTAGCAGACATGGCGAACTTACCTGATAATATTTTGCCATTCCTTGTATGATAGCACAGTAGGCTTCAGGTGTTTTTGGATCCATGGCTTCAAATATTTTATCTGCCAACCCACCTAATCTGTAATTGTAATTGTTACAAGTTAGAAAATTCGTATGTCACACGGGAGCCGTACATTTTCCCGGGATAAAAAGTATCCTATATTGCCTAGATTTAGTTGCTATTGAGTAAAAAAAATAATATGTTTAAATCCATCCAGTAATTCCGGAGAGTAGCCCGTACACACAGACAACTTTTTTTTAATAAATTTCTGTTCTATTACTGTTCTTTAACCCTAGATTATTTTTTAAAAGTGTTAAATGTACAGACGCACCAATTTTACAGTTTTGTTATTTGAATGGAATAGGTGTATAGAATAGATTTTTGATTTCTGCTATTGCTCAAGTTTCTGTGGGTGCTAAAGAAAATGAAAAAGAAACCTGACATTGATAGGACATAAAAACTTTGGGATCTTTTTATTTTCAAATTTCAATATATATTGAAATTTAGCACCCAACATGAAAACAAACAGAAAATGTTATTATTAATATAATGCTCTGACTAAAGGTCACAGCTGCATTAAAAAAATAAATCTTAAGAGTATGAATTTGAAATGACCTACTTCCATGTCGCGGCCTGTCTATCTCTTGTGGCAGCCGAGAACCATCTCTCCTCAATCCATTCCATAGATATTGGCTCTTTTTCATTGTAGAAACACAGAAATTGAAGGAGGGAGAGTTTCAGTTCGTCGTTTACATTCTCAACACCACCAAGTAGATGAAATACTTTTATAGCATCTTCTAGGAGAGCATTACTTATTGTATATTTCAAGTCCTCTTCTGTTACCTGTTTAAAAGTCACTTTGGTTAAAATCCTTTATTTTTTTGTGAATTAAGTTTAATTTTTTTTTTAATTTTAAACTTATGATACACAAAATTAGCAAGCCCACATTTGAAGACTACCTGGGAAATACAAGTAATGTCACTTTTTTTGTAAAACTAACTTTTTAATGCCATCTGTTAGCTTTTTAGTGTATCATTCTATTATAAAAAACAGAATTGGGTAAAATCATTGCAGTCAACTGTTATAGTTAAATTTATATTACTTTGTCCCTGGCTATATATAGACTGTTAAACTATATAAAGCTGTTTTTTTCTTAGTTGTATTTTTTTTTGACATGTCATCCTTGTTTTTTCCGTATAGTCTTCATTTACAAGTTTCATAAATCTGGGGCACTTTAAAAGATTTGTCCCAGCAAAACTTTAAATTAATTAAAACTGTCCATATAATTGGGTTAAATATTAAGACTAGGTTCAGCCAAATACTGAGGATGGATAATAATTTACATAAAATGAGTATATACTTACTTTGCTTTCATCATTATAAATTGGTCTGGGAGCAAACATGTCTATTTGAGGATCTGCATTGTAGTATTCTGTTTTCATTTTCATTGGTGGGTCCCATTCTCTAGTGGTGAACAGTTCTGCATGTTCATCTCTTACCCATGCAGCCGCCTTCCGACCGGCTTCAGCTGACAACGCGTATGAGCGTTTTCGGAAGTTAGATAGTGGAATAAGATATGGGTCATCATGATATCTGTAATGACAAAACTAGTATTAAAAGAAAATGCTTAAAATATTTAATAAAGGAAATCCTTCATAATATTTATTTGCTCAAAAAAAAGGTTACATAAATGTTTTTATAATTTTTGATTGGTGAAGCATGTTTTGCTATGACAATAGCGTGCAAAATTAAAGTAACTAATAAGTCAATTTGGTTTTGTCATTATTATAATATTCATCAATACCTTACACATAAG
Source organism: Cyclargus thomasi (assembly GCA_026546445.1). Taxonomy (NCBI): domain Eukaryota; kingdom Metazoa; phylum Arthropoda; class Insecta; order Lepidoptera; family Lycaenidae; genus Cyclargus; species Cyclargus thomasi. The sequence continues at coordinate 10,861 of JAOTAV010001154.1, read as the reverse complement.
GGCAGTTTATTATAAAGGTAAAATTATTTTTTTATAATTAAATTAAACTCATTAATACTATATATATTCTATCTAATCAATCAATTATATAAATGGATATCCATTCATATAATTTAATTTCAAATATTCTTGTACTGAGTGAATTTATAGATTTTGGTACTTTATTGTATAAGTGGACCTTCAGTTTATAGTAATTAAAATAGTCATCTAAGTTTAAAAATAGTTAAAGAAAAAATAGACTTCTGGTTGTCTAGAAAAAACTAAAAAAAGTCTATGTTTATTTGTTAAGTTAAATACAAATAAAGATCTAAACAGTAGATTTTATAAATGATACATAATTGCTGATATGATATACCGTGTGTTTAATAATAACAATAAAATGATCTACTAACTTATAATGAGCTGCGGTAGGATCCGTGCCGACTGTAGAGGCTAAAGCTTGGAGTATGTCCGTCGGACCTCGCGGTATGCGCGGCGGCGGAGATATACCATCAGACGATTTACCAACTTGCGGTAATTTTTGTCCCTCTATAGCAGACAGAGAACGGCACAAACAAGATAGCTTCGACCATTGCCTAAAATAAAGGTTAGATTACCACTAATTATGACCCAAGGGATAAACTGAGCAAAATTATGACTTACCGGTGTAATACAATGTTTGAATACATTTATAATTGATATAAATTATCTGTTTATTCCGTTAATTAAGAGTAATATTAGTGTTAAAAATAATTTCTAGGAAACATAACCTCTTTTCAAAATATTAGCAATGTCAATGTCAGCTGTCATTAGAATAATGTCAATTCGATTTTTACTTCTACTTTTATTCAAATATAAGATGTGGTATTGGCATCGTTCTTTACGAAAAAAATTTTCGCGCATGCATGATGCCAATTATGCATAAGCCCGAAGCCATGTAAAGTAGTAGCAATTAGATCTCTCACATTGTGTGACGACCGTCCGTTGACCGGGCCGGACCGGAGTTCGGACGCATGTGAAAAGTAAAAAATAATATATTTCAGCCTAGGATGATAAAAAAGATCATCCGTGTTTTATCATCCTAGTTTATAGGACAAAATCAAAAAAATAATTTATGTTGTTATATTTTTCTTCTTCTCTGATGGTCTGCTTTAAGCATCAAAGAAAGTAACCATTTAGCATGCAGCTTAGTATGGATAATGAGTAGGGTGTCCCGTCTATGTTTGGATTTTTTTCAGCTACAGTCACGCAAGAGGTGCAAAAATTTGCGTCTCGTTATAAAAATATATATAAAATGTTTCATCTTAAAGGTGTCTACCGTTCCTTAAAGTTTTTCTAATTGCCTAAATTTAGCGATTTTTAGTGATATAATAAAAATAAAACAGTGCAGTAGTGTGTTCCACCACCAACTTCCACACATGGTGCCAATTAAGGTCGCTACGGTACTGGTTGGTGACAAAAAATACAATAATTTGGGGTATATTATAGCTTTTATTGCCTAAATTGAATAACGAATAACAGTATCATTAAAATAAACGACGAAAATCGAATACAATGGGCTCTATTGGACGGTCCTGTAACCGGAATTTCCGAGTCTGACACCTCAGACACTTTTGGTGTTACACGACTGCACTTGTAAGAAGTAGAATTGACACAAACATTTTCTGTTGCACTAAAAACATAATTTTCAGGGCATCTCACGAGCCTGGCTGAAACGATTTGGCTCAAATCTTGGACGCAGCTGACATAGGTCGAGCAGTTTTCGTCTAACTCATTGACAAAGTTGCCTATATCCATGCAAGTGTAGTTAGAGAAGCATTGGTAGGTAGTAACGTTAGTGCACTGGTTGTCGATGTGGCTGTAGATGGTTTGTTCTGGGCAGACGAGATTGTAGTGGGTGATGCTGGTGGCTCCCTTCAGGCACATTACGTAGCCGCGGCAGTCATCGCGGGTGTTGCTCGGAAACCTTCCGGGTTCCGAGCAAACTGAATCGCCAGAGCCTTGGCGTATGAACTGAAAAGAAAAGTAAGTACAATCAGAGAAGTTGATACAGATAGGAACGGGGATTTAAGTAATATCAATTAATTAGTCTGTGGTATTATATGGCAGATGGTCGGGTTATGTCAAACTCAGCCACTTCCCGATATACATATTATTATATATATTATTTATACATATTATATACATATAATTGACATATTCCGACCAAATGACGTAGGTCCGACAACGGGCTGTCTTTAAATTTCCTCCATTATACATGATAGGTTAGGTTAGGTTACATTACAATAAAAAAAAAGATTTTTTGGCATGACTCAGTACTCCGATGATGATGATGATGATGGTGAATTATTATAAATAGCTAAGAGCACTTTCGTTAATTACTTTCAAATAAAAAACCTGAGTTGTGTCAGAATCGGCTTACACTTTTCGATGTTACAAATGACAATATAGTACTAATAATATAATGTATAGCTAGAAGTCTAGAACCCAAAAGCTTTTGTTATTTTTTTCTCCGTTTTACTAATCTACAAAACGTAGTAGGTCTCTACGACGCTTGAGTGTCAACAAAAATAGCACTCTTACCTTTCCGGCTAATAGCACTGACACTAGCAATAGGCTGAATGACACACAGACGAAGAGACAGACAGACACGTCACACTTTTTAGTTTTTTAAGGGATTAAATTTCATGTTATAAAAGTGAAAAAGGTTTCTTTCGTACACTAGGTCATATAAATTAAATCTGGAAGATGAATCATGAAATGTATCAAACAATGATTTTGTCCATTTTAGACCAGATTGGACTACGGAATCGCGTTCTCTCATACTAACTTTAAACCCCCTTTTTACCCCCTTAGGATTTCATTAGTCACCTACGTCATAAGAAGACCACTCCCTCTAAATTTCATGTTCCATGTGATCAGTGGCTTAGGCTGTACGTTGATTTCAAAATACATATAGTTCAGGAAAAGGGATTTTATATAATGATGATATAAGTAAACAGAAACTATTCGAATTCATTCTTAGTACTAAGTAGCTAATTTGTTATGTTTATATAAGCATTTTTAATTTTCTACAAAATAACAAGTATTGAACGTAAGAGAAAGTACCTCCTAAAATTTAAACATTGTGAATGTTATTTTTAAGCACAGTATGTAAAATACTTACAAAAAATATAAACGCAATCCACAAAAGCATTTTAATATTTAATAGCACTCGATCTTACATTGATGTTAGTCGTACTACCTAAGATGTTAAATTCATAAACCTTGCCATGTCAAAAGATAACTCAACAGTAAATACATACATACCTAATACCTAGGTTTCAAGGTAAACGCTAGTGATAAAACAAGGTGTTTAATTAAAAAGTCATTATCAAAGGTGTAGTAAAAAAAATTATCTAACTCTACATTGTCTTTGAAATATAATATATTCATTAATATATGACTTGGCGTTTTCTTAGGTTTTGAGCAGTAACTACATATTAGCGATTCTTTATACTTGTATAAGAGGCTCTAATTGAATAATAATAAATAAAAAAAATATTACTCGTAAATATTCAATTTTCGCCTGGCTTAAACATTATTTCATAATAATGTGGGTTAGTACTTGTACTACGCCACTTATGGCCTGTTTCATCTCTTATTGATAGTTTCTGATAGGCTATCCACAACATTTTTGATAGATTCTCCATACAAAATCTGTCAAATAAAGCTATCTGTAAACGGTGAAACAGGCCCCTTTAATAATTGTAGTATACATTGTAGCCTAATAAAAAAAATTGAAAATAGGTTCACTAGTGGCGGAATAATAGTTACACATAAAAAAATAAAAAACATATTTACAGCTGAACATATAACATCCTCGTTTTTTGATGTCGGTTAAAAATCAGTTGCCTTCTTGCGTCGATTAATATGTACTCTACATTTATATTTTATAGTGTAAACACTAAAGTCTCAAATTTATAATTATACGAATAATACAATAAACTTGGATACTTTATTTCTTGAAAACACCCTTGTAACCTAGTGTTGTAGTCCGTAGCCTAGTGCGTAAAATAACCTTTGGTTCGCACTCAAGAAGGTGCAGGTTCAAACCCCGATGGAGGCGTGTACCAATGAGACATTTTCCGAGTCTAGTCTAGTCTCAAGTACATAATACGGATGCTCATTGCTTGGGAGAGCCGTGCTTCGGCTCGACCGGAGAGATACCACGACTTCACAGAAAACTGGCGTGAAACGGCGTTGTGCTGTTTTTCGTTCAGCGAGTTAGTTTCCATTTATTACCTATTTCCTTTAAGGCCGGCAACGCACTTACGACTTTTTTAGGTTTGCTACCTAAAATTTAATTACGTAAACCTAGAAAAGTCATAAATCGCACAAAGAGATCATACGTAGATGGAAATAGTAGGCATACTTAAAAAAATAATTCTGAGCAATTAAATAATTTTAGATTTAATGAACAATTATGGTAACATCACTATGTTTGAACGAGATAAAACGTATTTTTGTTTAAATAAGAGTGGCTTTCTACGGTTTCTACACAACAAACAGTTTTAACATTTTATATGCCTGACGTCATCTTATACTTTGGCGCAAGTTAACTAGGCACTCGGCTCGAAATGTCAGTTATGTCACCCACCCTCCTGCCTCGCCGCGCATATACCCAAGGCGCGGTATAGCGCTTGTGATCAAGCTATACCATAATAATATGCATTAATATACGGTTGCCATAGTTACCGGCCGTCACCACTCACTGCGGTAGCATGCAACATGAAACTCAATTCCTAGAAAGGCTGTGCTTTATCTCGTGATGAGTGGAACTGAATTTTTAAGTTGGTTGACTATTATTTTTCAAGAAACGCTTTATACACGCTACGACGTTTTATACACTATTTATATGTTAAAAAAGTTTAAATACACATTTTAAATACTTCTTGGCTCTCAATAGTACCAACTTTAAACTGTCAATTTATATCGTAAGATACGTCCAACAATTATGTTGATCTCGAGTACACCTCAAACTTCTTCTTACCTGTCCCCGGCCCCGCTCCGCCTCAAGTTCCTAGGGCGCGATACAGAATTTGTGGTCAAGCTAAAATTTTTAACAATTCGAATCTTTTGTCAAAATTTATAAATAATACCAAAAAAGTACAACATTTTTTATGCGATTAGTACTTTTAAGAAATGTCAGTCGAGCCGTCTGCTAAGTTAATCCGCATGAGTTATACATTTTTTTTAAAGATATTGAATATAACATCTGTCAAAAAATTTGTGGATATATAGAAATTTTGTCAGGAAGCGGTGAACAGGACCTTTAGTACCTACTTAATTACTTCCGGATACTAATTTGGCAGATAAAGTATAAAGAATCTTTCGAAATAGTTGTGGATACTGAATAGCATATCCGACACTTATTAGGAAGAGAAAAAACAGGCTCTTAATAGTACACTATTAAAACTACAGTTTTTAGGGTCCGTTTCCAAAGGTAAAAACGGGGCCCTATTACTAAAACTTCGATGTCTATGTCAGCTAGAGAGCTAAAACTTTCACAGATTATGTATTTGTGTTGCCACTATAATGACAAATACTAAAACAAAAATAAAATTAATAAATAAGAGGGGAGATTTTTTGCTCGATATCAATATTTGCAAATGGCAGGCGCCTAAAACTTTTAAAGAATACTAAGTTGTATTTATCAAACCAAAACAAAAATTAATTGTTTCGGGCATCATGAACCCATATTATTTATGCTTTACCAATTAGTATTAAAGTTTAAATAAAATAATAATTGAGGTGGGATCTCATACAATAAACAAAAATTGTACCTATGTTTGCTTTAATATGGCACGGAACCCTTCGTGCGCGAGTCACACTCGTACTTGACCGGTTTTTTAATTTCATTAGTTATTAGTTCGATGAGTGAAAACGGACCCCCTTTTCCAAACAATAGTATTTTCAATAACAGCGGTATAGAATATCATTTAAATACGATTTTAATCCACGACCATCACGACTCATATATACGACACGACTTACCTCCATGTCATAGTTTTTATTCGTGAGCCACGACAATTTTTTATAGCAAAAATGCGGCGAAATGGCTCCTGTAAAGATGGTACGACAGTGTTTGCTTCGCGCTCGACTTGGCGGTGCCACTGCCGTGCCATCAGATCTTCTGGCAGTTTTCAGAAAAAGAGGTTTGGACGGAAAAAGGCACTAGAGAAACAGAAATACTGTCGCGTTTATAATATAAGTATGTATAGAAGACGAAAAGTCTATATAAATAAACTCTGGCTGTTCGGTTCATCACAGTGCTGCCAGGGACCTGCCTGGCAGCGGCGTCGGGAGCGACAGTGGCGGGTTCGGAAGCGGCAGCACTGGGAACAGCTAGGCAGCCACCGCCGGGGCGACAGGGGCTGCGGCCGCCGGCGTAACGGGGGCAGCGACGTATGACGCTGTCCCTACAGCGACTAACGTCATACACAGCGCCATACGCCAAACGCATTCAACGCACCTGCGTCTAATGCGTTTGCGGCTGGTATACGATCTTTAGCAACCTTTGGTACTGCTGCGGACCTGGCAATCAGGTCGGACGCTCAATTAGCGGCTCCAGCTTTCGGGGCTGACGCATACGGTGCTTCGTTAGCAGCGGCAAGAGTCGAAAGATTGTCCGCGACGCTTGTTGCTGCAGTCCCGGCGGCTGGTGCTGGTGACGGAAAATAAATTCATACCACATTTTTCTCCAATTTCATTATTTAATTTACCCTCCAAAAAATCCCAGCTTAAGTTGTAGAGTATGAGTTTTAATAAAATATGTCACGTTCTTCAGTCTCCTTATGTAACTAGATGCTAATGTATATGAAGTTTCTCGCACATGATGAGTAATGCAAGAAGAGAGTAAGCTAATAAAAAATATAATAAAATAAAAACAAAGTTGCATGTTATATTTTACAGGAAAAAAATTTACGAAAACATTGTGGCAAAACAAAGTAGCCCATTGAGTACTGGTGGCAAGCGTGTTAATCTGCCACTGGCACTGACACTAATTGCTCGTATTACCTGCTATTACCTTATTGGACTCAATAAAGCTTATGCTAGGTATAAAGAGATAACGAAAGCCATCCAATGGTATGTAAATGCATTGGTTTGCTCACGTGATATTGAAATCATATTATTAACATAATATCATTTTTTTTATTCTATAAGAAACACGAACTAATAATTCCATTGTATTTAGGATACAGTTAGAGAAACAATAATTCTAGCGTTAGCAGTGGCGTCATCATTTTAGGGCCTCTTGAGTTTGCCACGACAGTTTCTAGCACTGGCTGTCATGTGTAAACAGTATTCGGTGACCATGAAATTAATCATGCAGCAATTTGATAAAACTTTATGCTTGACCTGACCCAGTAAGGACAGTAAAGTGTTGTTTGATCTTCGAGAATTTCGGACAGACCATAAGCTGATCAAGTGTTCATTATAAAAGGATTCGACGTCGCTTTCAAGTTATCCATTTGGTTTCGTCTCAGCCTGCAAGATGTTTAACGGTGTAATATTTGCAGTTATTTTGGTAATTATATTTCTAACTTGCAGTTAATAGTTTATTTTATGTTAATATCTTATTTTACGAGAGTCCGTATTAGCTCTAGAGTGTGTGGAGTTTGACATGTGGGTTTTAACTTTCAACGTGTCAGGGTATATATATGGTCATGCTAACGAAAAAGAACATAAATATACGGTCGAATTGAGAAACTTCCTCCTTTTGGAAGTCGTTTAGGATGTAGAGGCTCCGCATCATTAAGCCTTTCAAAATTCAAAATCATTTATTTCTGAGTAAATTTGAATAATTTTTTTTAGAATGTCTGCATTTTGACTTGCAACAGTTAAGGAACTAGCTGTGAGAGAATGACAAATGGATGTCAGAAATCGCAACCGGCCCGGTTGCCAGTTTCTGACATCCATCTGTCATGAGAGATAACTCGTATTTGCTGTAACTTTTCTATAACAATGCACGAAAACCTTTGATGCACCTTTTCCATGATGCTAGTTAGGAAGTTTGTACTTTTCTGATTCCTAAGCTCTAAGGTCTGGGTTCCTACCCAGGCTCTAGAGTCTACATATGTTGCTGCAAATTTTACCTAATATAGGTAACTTATATAGGTAACTATATACTAACCTATATAGGTAACTATTATAAAAAATGCAGTCTAAACGTGTCTGTAAATTTAAAGGTTTGTACGCAGTACTTGTCTGTAATATGCTTGTCTAATAAGACGTCAATTACAGGAGCTACTCTCTGCCTAGATCAGAGAATAATCTGACCATCGGGTGACATTTTTCCAGGTGGTCGGCTTCGCCTGGCAGGTGTACGCTGTGGTGAACTGCACCTCAACAGGCGGCGGTCGGTTCGCTGACCCCGCGGACACAACCTGCAAGAACTACACCTACTGCGTCTACGTGTCCTCTAATAACACCTACTTCGCCTACAACTACACCTGCCCAACGACGTCGCTCTTCAGTCCAGTTTCTCATCTTTGCACTACAAACACACTTGTACCTCCTAAACACAAGGCAGAGGTTATCCATAGCAACGCCCAGGGTCAGAGTCGATCGGCACCCCTATAAATTATATTATGTGTGATGCCTCACTTTAATCTGGCCCAGCGTCTCGCCCTTTTAACGTCGCTAGTAATATTATATGTCTCTTAGCTATATATCTCTAAAATAGGTTATGTTTGTAGCTCAGTTTTGAGAAGTATATGAATATAGGGTATAATTATTCGATTTAAGTATATGGTTATGTAAATAAAACATTAAAAATAATACCATTTCAGTTTTAGCGTTTTTAATAGCTGACGAAAATTGTGGTTTTGTCACTATACACCAAAACAATGTTGATTAAAATTCGGAAGTTTTAGGGCCGTGTCTGATTGTCTATCAACGACTTTTTTTGACAGATGTAGTATAGAGATTCTGTCGAAAAAGTTGTGGATATTCTATCAGAAAACTTGTCAGTAAGCGGTGACACAGGCCTGTAGCAAATTTAATATAATGTTATAAGTATTGTTTTTAGGGTACCGTACCCAAAGGGACTTCGATGTCTGGCTATCTCCAGGTTGTATTTCAAAAACCATGATAGCTGAAATTCTCAGAATGTATGTTTCTGTTGCCGCTATAACTGCACACACTAAAAATAATATAAATTAAATATTTAAGGATGGCTCTAGTACGAAAAATATGTGTTTTGCTATATATTTCCTTCCTTAATAATAGACTGATAAATTAGACTCGCTTGACGCTTCTCATCGGCAGCCGGCGTGGCCTTAGACGCTGGTTTCGAAAATCTCCCCCAGCTAACGAAAAAAAATGAATATACAATTAAAAAACAAGAAACAAGAATTTTCTCCTTAGGGATTATAGTTTTACTTATATTGTATTGTATAAAAAAATCGTTCATCTTAATCGGTTAATTTTGTACAGTTTTAGTTTTTACAAAAAATCGATGTCCACGACACATTTTTTTCTGATTAACTATAAGCTTAGGGAAGAAGTCCTCGCTAGTAATGAAAGAATGAAGATCATTTTATAACATATATTTATTTGGCTAATATGGTTAACGTTTTGACATACTTATAAGAGGTTAAACTTAGCAAGCTAGCCCATGTATAAGCCTTAACGTACCGGTTCAGAGGCGATGGTTCAATTCCCACCCATACAATTCAAAAAAACAATTTTTTGTCTATTTTTTGCTCTCTTTGGTTACGGAACACTGTGTGTGCGAGTTCATCTCGCACTTGGCCGGTTTATTTTAATCTACAAGTCTAAGGTCTAAGGAGAGAGTATTCCCTTTCCCCCATAGACAAAATATATTTTGTGTACTTTATGTAACAAGGAAATGGGCGATTTTGAGGATGTTCTAATCCCACAATGGCCAGCTATAAGCAAATTATAGCAATATCTCGTAGGATTATCATTGTATACGGGAAATAAACATTATCACGTATAAAACCTCCATCGTTTATCGAATTTTATTGAGAAGTCACAATGGAGGGGAAATACACTCTGTTAATACTTCTTGTAAGTAAATTATTGAAATTATTTTGTGTAGAAAATTTAAATTCATTGTTTTTGTTATTAAAAACATTTGTGTACATTACATCAGAATCACAATACTTTAAATATATAAATAAATTCCATCACTTTTTCCCTTAAATTTATATTTGTTAAAAAATGGGGTTTTAATGTATTTAATGTTGTTATTAAAGTGTTAAAAAGGCTTAGAAAGCTGAAATACGTATTTTTTTATTAGCTAACTTATGTATTTATAAAGTCATCATTATATTATATACCATTATGAGCGATAAATAATAGGCGAGGCTTATAAGAATAATTATATTGATATTAATAACTTTACTTTATATTAAAATTATAATCATTTATCACAAAAATAAACAGTTCTTTAATTATTTTCAGTATAGGGGACAAGCTCTCAATACCTAAAGTAGTAGAAAGCCTTCACTAGAAAAGATCCTTCAAAGACATTAATAAAAATGATTCTATCGAATTTGAAATAATATTTAAGTTCTGATTTCGAACACACATACCATAGCAGAAATTGAAAGAGTGCCAGTTGACGGACCTACATCATTTGGCTGGAATATAAATTCCATGTAAGTCGTGATCTGTCGGCTGGGTTTAAAATAACGCGACCAATTTACTTACATAAATTACGTAATCTGGCTCTGTTTCAGATTCCCTGATTGTACCAATTTTAAACTATACCACGTTTTTATTTAGCTTCTTAGTTTCTTTAGGTGAATCGCTTGGGAGTTGCATGTGTTAATATTAGAGTTAGTCGTAAGTTTTTATCGACAGTTTGTAT
>JAOTAV010001135.1:0-34409 GCA_026546445.1 Cyclargus thomasi | reverse complement strand
GCGTACACTGCAGTGGAGTGGCACGAGCCATTTCTTTGTAGTCCACTCTGTGGTATATTAATTTCAATGTTGCCATACGTAAACGAATGGTAAATAAATAATACAGTCTTAAAAAACAAAATACTTTTAAAAGATTTTGAATTTAGAACGAACTAAAAACTTACCTTTAATTAATACTGAAATACAGAAAAAACTGTCCCGTGTGTGGCATTGGCCCAATAACCTTAAGCCATAATATATTACAGCAAGAGGAGTAATAATTTATAATAATTGGTCATAAATTTCAAGATAGTAAACAAAATAGCAAACGATAGAGCTTCGCTGCTCGTAAATATTGATAACAATCTACACTCAATATTAAACCGTATAAGAAAGAAGTTAAGCTCAAATTAACTTGCGCTATCAATATGCGGATATAAAAATTGCAGAAAAATTACGAAGAATTTTTTGTGTCTTCATTTTGTTTTTTTATAGAAATGTTTCATGTAGGAAAAACTAAAGGCATTTTGTTTTGTGACAAAGGGTCAACTAAAAATATATTATAATATTTTATGTACCTTGAATATTATACGTATTTAAACTTTAATCTCGATTTTATTCGACAAGTTAATAAAAAAAAACATCGAATTTATTCAGATTATTTTAATAACTCGCTTGCTTACAGTATTAGAATATACAGCTTTGGGATTTGCCGTCGGAGATCCATGATTTGGCACGAATATGTCGGTACGATCGGATTTATACCACGGCCTCATAGAAAACTGGCGTGAAAGGGCGTTATACTGTGTTTCGTTTAGTAAGTGACTTTCCCGATGGCCTGCACGCTTGCCCCCTAAATATCATAAAAAAAATATGGGATATTTTATTCTGAAACATTTATCATTCGTTATATCAGCCGCTTTTGATAAATTTGTTTAATCTCGCGGTCGTAGCAATATTTACATTTTGTTCGGTTCCACGAATGTATTGCGATCCTTTGATTCTTCCGCGCATTCAGATTTCATATCGTGTACATACCTGCATCAAGACATCATACATTTCATTGTTTTAACAACATAAACGAAACGTTATCGTTAGATAAACTAGCGCTCAAACCGTCACACGCATCTTAAATTAAGAGCTTCTCAAATCACAGCCTAAAATTATAACAAGAACTGAGTCCTGTTGAAGTAGCCGGTGTTTGGCGAATGGAAATAATGATTTGACTGTAATGTGGCATCTGGGGCTGCCATTGCCTTTGAAAATATCAGTGATGATCCAAACTGCCCCGAAAATTTAGAATTCTTGATGAGGTATGTATGTTGAATTGGCGGGGCTATGGTAGCCACCATTTTTTGATGGCCAAACCGATTAAATAAAGTTGATAAACACGATATTTAATATTGTGAAGTTAAACAAAATTGTCACGAAGAGCCTAATTTAGGGTAGCGTAAAACGCATAGGACCTTAAAAAGGGGTAAGGCAAAATACTCTTAATTTAAGATGCGTATAAACATTTGGGCGCAAATTTCATACGAGACGTTTCTTATACCTAATTAAAACATTCTAAATTTAAAATTCAGTCATAGCACTATCTGAACAGCCAATCGACACTAAACACTGAAATAAAAAACAGCACATACTTACTTTGCCAATAAAAAGTCATATCATTCCAAACAGATTTTATATATATTTTTTTATTTTGTGCGTGATATAAGAGTAAAAGGTGCGTCTTGGCAAGATAGATATTCAAATATTCAAAGGAATGAAATAATATAAAAACATTAAATAATTTCTGGAACAATTGTTTACATCCTAAAAATTCATTTATATTTTATAATATAATATTATGTATGGATTTTAGATCTCACTGTCGAACGTGTTTTTTTCAACGTCTAACGTCGTCCTTGTAATAGCACAACATGATAGACAAAAAAAAAATATCCACAGCCGAACATATAACCTCCTCGTTTTTGGAAGTCGGTTAAAAATTCTGTGCTATTACAAAACTGCCGATTGATATATTATTTAGCAATTATTTTTATAACTAACAGTGTTATAGGTAACCGTGACGTATACTCATAATGGAACATGACTCCCCAAATGTAAGGGTCGTCTTTAAAAATCCAAAAAACTATCTTGCCCAGATGCATAAACTTTGGAAGCAACGTATAGTAATTTTTTATTTTTTTCAACTTACGCTGGGGTGCGCCGGGTGGTCCTGTCCCTTGACATTCTGGAGCTGTTTGTTGTGGGCGGTGGGGGTCCTCTCGCCCTGGGCGGTGGACGCGGAGGCGGCGGCGCCCGCGCTACTACCCGCTGGCGACTTCGCTTGCGGGGAACTCGTGGATGTCGTCCTGAGGGGAAGGGAGATGTAATGTTTCAGTCCGGTCGCACACCATTCTATTTTCTGATCGGAAAAATTCGAACGCACTCTGTTCATATGTAGATAGGTTTTTGTAGAGTACTTCACATCTGTCCGAATTTTTCTGATAAGAAATTCGGATAATGTGCGGCCGGGCTAAAGTCATAAGTAATGAAAACCCTAATTGTGATGTCGTGGCAGGTTGCGTTAATCAGTTCTGACGACTTAGCGCAGCGCAACGCTCTAGAGAGGCCTAGGAGATCTAATTATGAAAGTCATAAGTAATGGAAGCCCTAATTGCCATTTTGATTGTCGACACTCAAAGCAAGCAGGTGAGGCAATCTATGCGTTGGTCAGTCGCTATGACGCAGCGCAACGCAACGTACTAGTGGGGTCTGGCTCTAAGACTGTTTTAAAAATAAAAAAAAATCTTAAAAATGTATGTATGTATCTGAAATGTATCTGAAAAATCAGTATGCGTGTGGTGCATATTGTATGGTGGGTATTTCGGTCTTATTGAATTAATAAACCGAATTCAGAGAGCCGTAACGCATGTGTGAGGCTTAACTCACACAGATCTAATATTTTACGTGTCGCGCAATATAATACGCGTTGGCAGTACGTTTTTGTAGGCTTCTAGACGTCTTGACGTCCGCCGTTAAATAAATCGCCGGCACCACAATACACATAACGAACCAGTATGCCGGCTTTAAAAAAAAACTGATGAATCTAAACAACACAAGGTCACGGCGTGCGCCGGCCTATATACCATACTATACGTTTAATGCATGAATTTCAAAGAAATACTTCTGAGGAGTGTTCGCACAGCGATTTTTATTCCTGCTTTTCCCTTAATTTCTGTAATACATTAAATATGCATGCATCCATCCGCACTGACGGTGAAAAATCTACGAATATACTATTATATGAATAAAAAATCGCGCAAATAAAATTCTAGCGGCTATCCGCAGTGCGGACGATTCTTTTATAGGTTTACTGGTTTACTCTGTCTATTATGTTAGCACCATGTATATTGTCACCAAAGCAATAATTTGTTTACTGCGAGCCACAAATTACTTTTACTCATAAAATACGGCTTTAAATTCTCATGAATAATTGCGAAGATAATCGCGCTTTTATGCGAGGTTTTCGAGCTATTACTCGTTTGTAATTGCTATATCGCTTTTTCTGTTTATTATTTTCTATTTTTATGTTAAAAGTAACGGTCATAATAATTTTATAATCTGTTAAAATACTTTTCAGGACTCATGTTCTAATAAAATTTTCATTTCCGTCATGAAATATAACTAAAATCATTCTTTATGTTGTTAAAAAATGTTGAGAATAATATAATAATGATAGAATTGATAATGATACAATAATAATAATAAAAAATCCGATACTTACTCGAGTTGCGCTCTGCATCAGCGATACATGAAACAAAAACGACATCCATTAATGTTAAGCACGACACAGTTACTATAATAAGTCCATAACATTGATACATACAATAATAATAGCACCCCTATTATTATTGTATGTATCTCAATATTATGGACTAAATTCAGAAAAATACCAAAATAATTATATAACAAACTCGGTAAATATACTGGTTACTCAATGGTTGTAGAAGTATGAAATTTCTCCCAGTTATAGTTGATATGGAGGATGAGCGTGGAATACCAATATTATTTTAAAATATGCTTGAATCTTGCATACTTTTGATAAATATAACGCTATGCACACTACTATATTTTGACATGATACAATAAAGCATTATTACACGAAATACTCTTTTGTTTATTGTTTAAATCTGTGATTTTTCTAAATAAAATTTAATAGCCTGGTAACGAGACTTATGTCAAATATTGACATAAGTAATAGTATGTGATTGAATTGATAATAGATTATAGTTTTTTTATAGCTCCTCTACAAAATAGCTCAATTAGTTAAACTTAAATTTTTATGGACGAATTTCAACCACAGGGCGACCTCTAGTATGTATTAATACGTGAATGTACTTTGATAAATCGTACAAGGGAAAGAACCTTTATTATCGTGGGTATGGTTCCCGGTGATAAAGCACGATCACTTACGATAACATCTACGACGGGATCAGCGCTCGTTAACCTGCTCAGCGACAATATGTTACCTTAACAGCTTAGCCACAATATAATTTATGTACAGTAGACTACAGTCTAGTTGTTTATTTTCTTTGCTTACTTCTTAAAGGACCTCTAAAAACATCATTGAAAGAATTACTATTTATAGCTTGATGACTAACCACAGTATGATAATATAAAAATCAGTAATCACATAAAATAGACACCCAGGACGCTTCATATAATATGCTATCCATCCTTTTTATTTGCCGTGGGAGAACCATACTTCGGCACGAATGGGTCGGCTCGACCAGAGTGATGCCACGGCCTCACAGAAAACTGGCGTGTTTTGTTCAGTGAGTGAGTTTACCGGTGGCGCAACTTCTATAATACCCCATATTCCCATTCCCTATACCCTCATGAAGGCCGGCAACGCACTTGCGACTTTTCGGATGTTACGAGTGCCTATGGGCGATGGCACATCTCATCAGGTAGCCGGTGTCTGCTCGCTTGCCCCCTAAATATCATAAAAAATCCCCCTACTATGTACTGACGTCATGGCGTGCTATTTATTTGATAGTACTGTGTTAAATATAGTACTCTGTTTAATATATACATAAGTAGTTTCATTACAATCGTAATAAATACAATATTGTATAGAAAAATAAAATGGTTATTAACTCGCTCATTTATCAAGGCTCATAACAAAACAGCTAAATTTATACGTGATAATTTCGTTTCCGTATAGTATAGATAAAGAAAACTTCTATGAATTTTTTGAATGGTATTGGCTAAGGAACTTGGTGCACTTAATAAAGATTATTGGCGAGACGAACCCCTAACAAGTACCATTCTAACCAATTATAAAGCACTTAAGACCACTAATATAACAGAGAGCACCCGAGAACGGAATGGAATAGTCTTTCATAAGCTCATACTATCTCTTGATACCAACTTACATAAAATTGAAAAGTATATTTTCCACAAACTATTACCGTGGAATGGGATTCTGAAATTACATTTTAATGGCACCGAGAATACGAAAACGCAACGAGGATTTTTCACAAACAATTCATTTTAATCGAAAATGGAGTGCAAAAGTATTCATCTTACGAACACAATTATTTTAGTGAAACGAGAATACGCGTATAAAACTGATTATATTTATCTGATAGAGAAAACTAAAACTGTAGCTTTGAGTTGAAAAGGTTATTTGTTATGTATATTGCTTTAGTAGTGTTTCGAACAGCGCTAAAATTGGCTTTATCGAAAGTAAAGTTTTTAATATAAAATTATACTTATTATTTATATTTACAAAAAATACAATTATAACATTAAATTATTTACTAAAATTTACAAAGTAAAATATAAACTTAGAATAAAAATATAAATATAATATAAAAAGAAAACTTTAAGGACTAGAAATTATTTATAATATAAAGCTGAAGTGTTAGTTATTTTGTTTGTTTGAACGCACTTGAAATATTGTACAATGAAATCTTTGGCATGAATAAGTAGAATATACTTTCCGTCCTTGTGGAATATAGTACAGGATGTATTTGTGTATCACGCGTATTCCGTGACTTTGCCTAAAGCGGAAATAGGAACACCCGTTGGGTTTTTAGTGGGTATGCCTGGTGTAGCCTCCGTGGGAGTCCCACATACTCTGGTAGCCGTCCCCAAGCCGCCAGGGATACGTAAATGCGTTTTCGGCAAGGTAAAAAAAGGATGTAATAAAAATAAGTGAATACCTTTGCGTGTATGGTAAATGTACACACTGCTTCTTTTACAGTTAACTCTTAAATATATATGTAAGTACATTCTCTAAAATTTTGACACTTTTGTTACACCCCGTAAAGTCAATAATTATAATGTTATTGATATGTATTTAAATTAAAGTTAATGATATGTATTTAACGATTCAAACGTTACGCTTAAAGGTTAGCCAAAGTGTTAATAAATTGTCAGCACACGTTTGTACAGAATGAAGTTAGCTGGGAAATTGCCAGACCAGTCGAGTTGGTTGGCCACTATTTTCTAGTGTGCTGGTTTATAATATCATTAGTTAATATTTTGGATAATAATTATTTTAGATATAATTTATTATAATAATTTTAAGATGGCGCCGAAGTGAGATAAGTGGAAAATTTAGAGGAGGCCAATAAAAGAAGGATAGCAAATTTTCGAATCTTAAAGTATTATAATAAAATAAATTTTATAGCAAACGATCAACGAACTCTGGACTTTATTGATCTCTGAGAAACCCTTCTCATAATTTATAATAAAATAAAATAATTTTCATTAATGAAATTTATTTTATAATAAAATAAATTTATAATATATTAAAATTAAATTGGCTATTGACGAGGTTTTGGAGGAATAAATTATACTATTAAATACCTACTAAAAAGAGCACGACGAAAAACTGAACCCAAATACGCCACTACACTTATGAATTTAACTAAATCGCACTGAAATGTATTCAAACGTGAACAACTAATTAGAAAAAATAAAAAAAATATCTAATTATCTGTTTAAGTAGTAACTAAATTTTAACTTGCAACTTGCTACTAAATGTTCGCATGCAATTCATAACTTAAAATTTAGTTAAAAATTTAGGTACCGACCTAATACGTATTAACCAGACATTAATGACGGCAATAAGTTCGTTCTCGGTTGACGGTCTTGGTGGACAAACGGCATAAAAATCAGTAAAGCCGTTAACACATAACCCGCATTTAATGGAAGTCATCCGAAATAGAGTATCTACCCAGAGATGCTAGTATAAAGAACTTTTGTTGATTGAGGTAGTTGGTGTCTATAACCTGCTGTCTAAAATCGAACTTATTTCCTCGCGAGTCCAACCAAACGTCCACATTCTAGGATAAGGATGATTTCATAAACATAACAATCTATAAATGAGATAGAATTTTTAATTGAGTTTGTCTCGCGAAGTCTCGCGGAACATCTGAACAGATTTTACCTATGAAGGAAACCAAGTAAGAGTAGAGACAATTTATTCCGACACTGATCTAGCGCCCACGTCACCGACTTAACAGTTGCCCGAAAGCAAGACAGAGACAAACATAGAAAGCTAATTTTCTTTTGAATAAACATAAAATAAATTAGCTGCTTTAAATTTAAATGACATTTGTTAAAACTTAAACAGGCATTTGTTATAATTAGATTTGAATATTTTATTGCTATACTGCTGTTGTTTCATGAACAGTCTTGCCAACTTCAAGAAACAAAAGAGCTGCTAGTGAATATTCATATGATATTAAAATTTCATATGAACCAACTTTCATCCTGTTTATAATAATGAATTATAAGTTTGCATTGCTAGGAGATACCAAATAATTATTTTAATTTAAAGTGAAAATAAAATGCTGAAAGAATAATGACACTCTATCTAACCATTACAACTGTCTGGAGATCCCCTTGCTTTCCTCAATCACCCTTATTATTATTTAACTTTAGGTGTAAATTGTAGAAAAAGTCCTAGTGTAAAGTTTTTTACTGCGTTGTAATGAAGATGTGAAAAATCGCTATTGGTACCGTGCCCACTAAAAACTTACTTGCAAATATCTTGCACTCAATTTTTCAGAGAGTATAATATATCATTTATGTAATAAAAAACATTTTCGTTGTAAAAGTATTAAGACTACTCAAATAATAATTTGCCTGTAAGTGAAATGGAAACTTATGACGATGTCGTTAAGACGATATCAAGTGAATTAGGAATATTGTGTTTTAAAAAAGACAATGTTTGAAAAATTCCATTTTGCACAAAAACAATCGACTCAGCAATAGAAGTGTTCATTATCTCCTCCGAAGTAGCGGTCACGAGTTTCAATTGACAATTTTAAAATACGTGGAAAAAGTGAAGCATTGTTGGCTATATAAAGACAAGTACCGCTGAAATCCCACGCAGACAACAATGCCCGTTCCTATTCTGTCGTCGTGTGTGAGGAGGAAATGAATTGATACATCCATACAACACACAGGGTCGGATTACCTACACGTGTAGCCTGTGCTATGGGCACCGCCACTAACTGAGGTCAGAAACTCAGTGCGCACGTGTTATAATATATTATTGTTAATTATTTTATATATATATGATAAAATGATATATATTTATATTTTCTGATGTATGTTAATAATTTAAGCCACCTGGTGTTTACAACTTGCTGTGTTCTTGTGATAAACAGCAGGTGTGCGGTTCAAAACACCAATTGTGCTGCAGGTGTTCAGCAGGTGTTCTCCGATAAGCATTTAGTGTGGTGGCGAGTCAGAGGGGGGAAATAATAACGGTTGACGTGCTCCGCAGTTGGGCCCAAACCGTGGTTGAATAAGGAACTCCAATTTGGCGTGTTTTAAGATAAGTATACTTCTGTTGGCAGAACATTGTAGTCGTTAGAGAAATAATTATTTTTTATTATATTCTGAATATAAATATATTGATTTTATTGTCTAGTTAATTAGTGTATATTTAGCTTTAAATGCTTAACAAGTTATGGTGATATTTTCATTGCTTTTTATTGCTTATTGCTGTTTAAAGATTAAATAAACCATGTCTTATTTTATTGTTTAATTTTATTGCAACCTTTTGAGACTACATTTATAATTAAATTCTTATAATGGATTTTATTTTGTTTTATTTGTTGTTCTATAATTTTAGTTAGAGTAAATTTTATAACACGCGCGGCCATAAGTGTGCGTGCGCTTGTAAATACACACATTAATGTGGCCGTACCTCAGCAGGCGCCGTCCGAGTAAACAAGTCTTACCTATACCACGCGCACAATTGAGCTAAATTATCTATACCACTCACTCATTGAAATGCCTGAAATAGTGCTATTGCTTTGTTTCGTCGAGTTAGTTTACCAAAAGCCGGGCCCTTATCTCCTATTTCCCTCGCGAGGAGACAAAGCAGGTGCGAAACATCTGCTGCACGAATTGCCCCCCCCCCTCGGCTTATTCTAGACATACCACGGCCTCACAGAAATGCGACGTGACGCACTGTGTTACGTCGAGGAAGTTTACCGGAAGTTTGACCTTTTATTCCGCTATTTTCTTTTGCTATTTTCTCAATTTAGCGTATCCACTCTACAAAGCGTGGGCCGTGGGCGACTCTAGCTCGTGTAGCGCCCGTGTGCAATAAAACCTTGGCCTTTCCTAGGTTTAACCCTAGTAGTCTCAGGACTATTTCAGCCGTCTTGAGACGTCTGCGCCCGTGGGATTGCACAATCCGCCTCTGCCGGCAACATACAGTTCTTCAAATGTTGTGAGCTTCCGGGTCTCAATTCGATACACATTAGATTTTTTTTTCGAAAATGCTCTACTGTGTACTTTTTTACCATGTTAATTAAATGGCGTGTATTTTCTACCACGTTTCATCCAGGTGGAGTTGTGGAAGAAGTATATAACGTGGGAGAGGTCCAACCCGTTGCGGTCCGAAGACACAGCCCTCGTAGCGCGCCGAGTGATGTTCGCTATAGAACAGTGTCTGTTGTGTCTGGCTCACCACGCGGACGTTTGGCACCAGGCTGCCCAGTTTTTGGAGTATTCGGCAGCGCTTTTGACGGAAAAGGTAATTGTTATTTCGAATACTAAGAAGTTGGAACAAGATAAATGAGCCAGTTTGGCGCTTAGTTTCCAAGTAAAAAGACTCAACACCAGTTCAAAGACTTTCGAATTTTCATAACTTCGCTTTATCAAAGACATCATATTTAGTCACAACATTTTCTATTGTAGCGGCAGTCAAGTACCACGATTAGACTTATAATGCCAGTTTGTGTGTGTAATCATATATAACAGTAGTAATTATCTGTGTGCGTATATTTACATGAGTAGTTTATATGCAAGGTGCGTGCGTGTACGCATATTCGTCCGTACTTTAATGCGCGTGCGTATACGCGTATACGTACGTACGTTTATGAGAGCGCGTGTACGCCTGTTCACGTGTGTACTTTTATTAAAAAAAATCAAATAGAGACATAGAAGCGGCAACGACGTTCTTTAATGGTTGCTACCAGACTATTTAAGGCCCTCCGCCGTCTTAAACGTGTGTCCGCGTACGTGTTTGGTGCTTGTATTAACTCTTTTCATGCATTACGACAGGGTGACGCAGCTGGCGCGCGGTTGTGTTCAGACGAGGCGGGCGCGGTGTACGAGCGCGCGACCGCCGGCCCGCTGCGACGCTCCACGCTCCTTCATTTCGCACACGCTGACTATGAGGAGTCACGCTTACATTATGCTAAGGTAAAATCGATACTGTCTCATGTCTGCTGAAAGTAAAAACTCGTAATGAAAGAAATCAACTTATAGGTAGATAGCACATCTCAAATTTAGGCGGGTTATGTTCATTCAATGTTGGTGAACTTCCGGCTGGGTTTTTAATCTCTTAAAATAGTTTTATCAACACCTATATAACTCCTTTCAACTGATTCTATCTCTATGTGAAAAATCGTGACAACTGTTTGTTTCGCTAAGGCGTAAAGATGGGACTAATAAACAATCGCAAAGTTATAATAATATTTTTTTTTAAATATTAGTGTGAATACAAAATTTGTCCCCACTGTGATAAACATGTAATGCTTCCCTTAACCAGGTGCATCAAATCTACACGCGGTATTTGGACATGGAGGAGATAGAGCCGACGCTGGCGTACGTCCAGTACATGAAGTTCGCACGACGAGCTGAGGGCATCAAGTCCGCTAGAACCGTCTTCAAGCGAGCCAGGGAGGATCCTAGGTAATTGTCGACGTAATTATTGAAGCCTGTTTAACCGCTTACTGATAAGTCTCGGATAGGTTGTCCACAACTTTTTTGACAGATGGAATCTTTCAAAAAATTTGTGGAAATCAGAAACTTTATCTGTAAGCGGTTAAAGAGACCCTTAAGATTTAATTGATGTCCTAGTCAACGATAAATATTTTTGTCAATACACATATTATATTATTGGGTAGATCGAAGAATTCTGTCAGGGTGTAACAAATGTAAATAATAATACTTTAGGTATGTGTCTCTTACATGGATTTCACTGTGAAAGTAGAAGGCTTAAAGCGGAAAAAGTTTTTGTTATTTGTATGGGCAAACTCATATCATTAAGGCGCATTATACGAATCGCAAAAAAATAGCTTTCAGCGCTGCTATTTTTACAGTGAGCTCTAGCTAAGAGACACGTACAAACCTTTAACTATTATCACATACTTTTGTTACACCGTCGACTCTAGCATAGAAACTGAGAAAGTGTTTCTACAGCAAGATACACAATATGACGATGAAGTAACGGATACGCAAAGGAAATCTGTCAGCTTATCCCAATCATCTGTCAGTTTGTCTATACTATATAAGACGTTTATTAATAAATAAGACGTTTATTAATAAATAAGACGTTTATTAATAAATAAGACGTTTATTAATAAATAAGACGTTTTTCCGGCTAGGTCTCATTACCACGTGTTCGTGGCGGCTGCGCTGATGGAGTATTACTGCTCTAAGGACAAGAACATCGCGTTTCGAATCTTCGAGCTCGGCCTCAAGAAGTTCTCGCATGTGCCGGAGTATGTGCTGTGCTATATCGACTACCTGTCGCATCTTAATGGTAAGTGAGAGATAGTTTTCGTCATATATATAGCGTTTTTATGAAGGAAAAGACTACGGAAATGGGAATAGGGATTGAGGTGTAGGGAATTTGGGCCCCCGGTAATCGCACCGGACGAAGCGTAGCGTAACGATGTTTTATCACAGTTTTCTCAGTGAGACCGTGGTATCACTCCGGTCGAACCGCTCATTCGTACCGAAGCTTAGTTCTCCCACGGCAAATGAGCCTGTAGCTCTATTTCGAGTGTGAAGAAATGGTGTTTGACGATACTCGATACCGACCTTCGATTAAATATTAATAAGATGCACAGATCCCTTCAAAATTTAATAAAATAATGGCACCACGACTATCTGACACTAAACAACTGAAATCAAAATCAAGTTTATTGAAAAATAAAACTTAAAACAATCGTACAAAGTTAAAACCGCATTCTCGGAGCGACTAGGTGGGTAATAGCGCTTAAACGCAGTTTTGTCGGTGCCACCTTTTAGACGACAAGTGTGAATCTTTATAATATTTTATCGATACCGACTATGTAAATGTTTAGTTTGGCAAATTATACACCGCCCCTCTAGCGGTCACTTGCGGAACTAGAATTACCATACAAAAAATTTCCGTAGTCGGTATCGAGTATCGACAAATACTATTGCTTCAAACTCATTGTAAAACCACTGATTGACCATTTCAAGCACCGACGTAAACTCGGCGATCTATTTGGTAGTTGTGAAGAAATAAAATATATTTGGTAACTTTGGCTCATAAAAGTTAAAAATTTCAAACTCGATAGACATCAATTATGAGATAGATATTACAAAGAACTACATAATTTTCGCTCGACGAAAAAAAAAGCGTCAAACGCCCGCCCCGCTTATCTACCTCCTGACTAGTTCTGTCTTCATCCCTAGAAGCTTTCTTCCACATTTCCCACTCTATCTTAAAGTTGTGCGCCTGTAACGCTGCCCTCACTCCAACAGAGGACAACAACACTCGTGTACTCTTCGAGCGCGTGCTGTCGTCGGGCAGCTTGAAGCCCGAGAGCTCAGTGGACATATGGAACAGGTTCCTGGAGTTCGAATCCAACATCGGTGATCTCGTCAGTATCGTCAAGGTGGAGAAGCGGCGACAGGCGGTTTTGGAGAAGGTAGGTTGTGTTTGGGTACCTTTTCAAATAAAAGGGGACAGTAAATGGTTCACGATTTAAAGTTACTGCAATTGCAAAATAATATAGACTTAGATGAGAAAAGAAATTACAGATTTCGTTCAAAAAGTGTGTTTAGTTAATGTTGAACATTAATTTCCACCAAGAACCAACAGTACGTAATCAATTACATAGATTTCATTTCTATTCCTATTACCTTTTCCCTCATAAAGACCGACAACACACTTGAGACTCTTCGCATGTTACGAGTGTCCATGGGTGACGGCAGCTGCTTTCCATCAGGCAATGTCTGATCGCTTAGCCCCTAAAATATTATTTTAAAAAATGTGAAACTTGTCGTCTTCGTCTTCTTTAGACGTTACCCTTACCGACGCCCAAGATGGGCGAGATTTCTCCGGCGCCCCCTAACTTCGATTAAAATACATACGAAAAAATTTGGCCAGGCGACCTTTTATTTAGCGTGTAGCGCTCAGTATCGTATTACACAATCAAATATATATTTGTTTCTAGATTAAAGAGTTCGAGGGCAAGGAGACGGCACAGCTGGTGGATCGGTACAAGTTCCTGGATCTGTATCCGTGTAGCATCGCTGAACTCATGTCCATTGGGTATACAGAGGTATGTTAATTAACTATGGTGTAATGGACTTATAGTAAAAAATCTATTGTTTACATCTATTTTGCATGTTGTTGTTATTTAATTTACGAATTTATTTATTGTGAAATACACCCTACTGATTTGCCCCTCGCTAGGGGCACATGTCTTTGTTTGTTACGATATCTGAGTATTTTTACGCACTATATGTTTAATATAGGTAACGGCAGTGACTTAGTTTTTATTAGAAAAGTAATAATATATTTAAACTACAATTTAAGAAGGAAGTGGTCAACGGTAGATATTAAAATACACTAACACAACGACAGCCTCAACTTTAGCCAAGGTGGAATTTCTAACGGTCCTCAAAAATTATGATTGCCTATATCATAATATTTTATATATTATATTTTAGGTGGCGTCGATGTCAAACAAATCATGGGCTCTGGGTGGACCGCTCGCCGGTATCTCTCCAGAACTAGCAGCCGTTATACTAGGACAAAAGTAAGTACACTTACTGTTATAATATTATCCTGATTAGCTAAATATTGTAAGAAATATGTTGGTGATCGGCATCATATTGACGATTGATTTTAAATTCAACTGTGTGATAAATATATGACAAAGACACAACAGTGCAAAAGATAGTGGCATTAGACGAAACGATTTGATATGTTAAACTGTGCGGTGTGGGAAAATATATTTTCGAGGAAATTGATTTCTGACTAGTAGATGGACTACGTCATATATTAGGAATATGTCAATTCCACGTAAGTCGAGATCTGTCGGCTGGGTTGGACATATCGCGACCAAATTACTTCGCATTATGGCTATGCATCAACTACCCTGTCAGTAGTTGAGAAAAGATATCAAATGCGTTAAATACTTACAAACTTGTTCTCCCAGGGACCACGACCCAAATAAGGACATCGCTCGGCCGGACACGAATCAGATGATACCGTACAAGCCGAAAGCGAACCCGCTACCTGGCGAACACCCTATACCCGGTAAGTTGACCTAGTAGTAACGTATTTATTTTTGTAGAAATATCACTATACTATGCTGTTAGACATACTTTAGGTGTTATATTTGCTATTTTGGCTTCTTATGTTAACTCAATTGTGAGCAGAGATACTTTTACAATGTAAATTCTTATACAATGCAGTTACGCTTATGTTACATCTGCGTTGCTGTTATGTATAAATTACTCTTAAAAACAGAATTGTTAACTGTATATAAAGTAAAAATGTAATAAAATAATGTGGTTGTAAGTGATACAATTAAAATCTATAAACCTATACCGATTTTATCATCATGTTTAGGTGGCACATTTCCACTGCCGGCGGCTGCAGCGGCGTTGTGTACGCAGCTGCCCCCACCGTCGTGCTTCCGCGGGCCCTTCGTAGCCGTCGACCGCCTCATGCAGCTGTTCAACCGCATCTCGTTGCCGGATAAACGTAAGTGTACGCTCATGTGCGTATACGTACGCACATTACGTATTTATTTATGTACCGTAAGATTTGATATATATTATGCAGTAAGCGGAAGTATATTGTTTTGTGGATATAATGTCAAATGTTGTTGAACGTCTGGACTTGACATAACCCGACCCAATTATATATTATATGTATTCGCTCAAGTTTGGCAGTATGGTATTAAACTTCTGTCAAAAAAAAATGTCTTTTCCGTACAAAACACGATTGTCATCAAAGTGTTGTTTTGTCACTCACGGTTTGTATAGAAATTTGACAGAGGGTTAATGAACCATCCCGCTAATCTTAAGCGAATGTTTTAGATGCCTATTAAAGTATTTTATGATAATTGTATTATATATTATATTGTAAGACTATATGGTGGTACAATACAAAAACAAAGGAAATTGATAATACTTTGGTAAACATTCAAGTAACGAGCTAGATAATATCTCCAGTGTTTTGTTCAGCGCCGGCGCCGAGTCCCGAGAACGGTTGCGACACGAAGCTGTTCGATCTGGCGCGCTCCGTGCACTGGATCGTCGATGACGACGGTCTCACTACTGTCTCCAATAAGGTATTTTTGTTTGTTGTTGTAAAATTACTGTTGTCACCAATAAAAAGTAAAAGCCTTGGACCACTTTACTGACATATAAATAGAATTTATATATTAAGTTAACTTGTATTTATATTTAGATTATTAAGAAAAATGTATTCATTGTTCAGGTGAGACGGAGAAAGCTTGGGGATGATTCCGACGATGACGACTTGGGCTTCGCGCCGCCCGTCAATGATATTTACAGACAGCGACAGCAAAAGAGAGTCAAGTAAACGAACACCCAACTTTTGCTGGATAGTACTAATGATAGTTATATCTATTAACACTTTCTACCGATTTGGTCTGGCCCAGTCATGAGAATCGGAAGGACTCTTGTTTTACCAGAAAACGATTTGATTTCACATTTCATGGCTTGGCAACATTGAAACTTTTTTTCCGTTGGTCGAATTCGAATCTTGCTCAACCATTTAGCTATGTCGTGTCAATCTGTAACAAACTCGAAAATCTTTTAAATCTTGTATAGATTTCATCTTAAAGGTTTGAGGACTGATTTTCCTGGCGTACATAAATATTGTAAAAATCGGTAAAGCCGTTTCGGAGGATTAAGGCCACTAACATTGTAACACGAGAATTTTACACATAAGATTAAAGTTAAGTAATAATTAAATATCTCCGACTCCAACCGTTAGTGTTCGAAATTTGAATTATATAATAAGTGAAAAGTGTGTACTATCACTATGCAGTGAACAAGTTCTAGGATTAGTAATTCGGTTATAAATGAAATGGAATTATATGTATTACGTACCATATGACTTTGTGAGTCGTCGATAAAATTCACATGATTATTTTACCGACGTAAGTGTGTAAATAAGTCTGTCAATAAACTATTGAATTGTTGAATAATAGACTTTTTATAATAAAAGAAATAAAAACTAAAATTAATAAAATCTTGTTTTTTTTCGTGCCCATCAAGAACTATTTCCTATATACTATTATTTTTTTTATATATTTTTTTTGGTTTTAAAATTCTTTTAGTTATAAATTTATAATTATTGGTTTTAAAAGACGTCCCCAAAAACAGAATTATAGGTGAAAGAATGACGCCGATAACTTGAATTGTCTCGAAGATATGATAATTTAAAAATCACATAAAATTGACTTTCCTAAAACGCTCCATATAAAACGATACCTACTTATGACGTCACCTCTAGGTACTTTGTATGCCCCGCAGGAAGACAAGTGGCAAGCGATTAACGTAAATTACGATAATCGCTTTGCTTGTTTTGTATGGAATTGACATATCGACGGTTAAGAACCAAATACTGCTATCTACAAAATCTCGATTTTACAGGAGAGGAAAAAAACTTAATATACATTTAATATTATAGTTATGGATTATTTATACACGATATATTCTTATAAAATACTACACTTAATTACTGGTCACCACATTTTTTATTAGAAATAATGAGAAGAACAATATTTTGTTAGTAGACCTAAACAAAAAACCAATAATCGAAAAAAGTAGATAGGAGTATTTGGTTCTTAACCGTCGATATTAGAACTCGACTAGATCACGTGACTTTTCGTTCAAAGTTCGAATATGTCAATCCCATTATGTCAAAGCAAGCGAAGCGATTATCTTAAACGTTAATCGCTTGCCACTTGTCTAGGGGGGCAGGAAAGAACATTGAAAATGCATATGTTAATTACTTAACACTTTTATTTATAGCCAGTTGATAAACATCATCGTCATCATCAGCCTATTGCCGTCCACTGCTTAAAGCATGCCTCCCACAATGAGCGCCAACCATTCCGATCTCTTTGGGATAATATCAACTCAACATTAGTTGTGATTTATCGGCTGGGTTTGAGAAAGGCGACTAAGTTTGTAGATCCCGGCTATGAATCAACTTCCCTGATAGTGCAACAGACAAAAACCCGATAAAAGGTTAGGACACAATAAACACAAACAATAATTGCTGTACATCTATTTATTTACGGAAACATTTAAATAGATTGTATTTTATAAACAAATATCACTTATTAATAGAATGATCTACAAGCGAGACTAAAAATACGCAATTTCGGTCACTAATATATAATTACTAATTTTGTCCATTCCCAATTCAGTCCCTCTATTATGGATTAATGATAATACCCCTACTTAAAAACAGACTGTAATGATAAATACTTTAATTGCAATGATTTTACATAAGCCATTTACATTTTTCTTCAACGTATTCATTGTGAGTGCCGTGAGACAAAAGAACGAGTGAATACTAAATTAATGACAGAAATTGTGGCATGTCCGGTTATACTTAAACCAGTCGTACGACTTATCGGTCAATCTCGCCGAAGACGACATCGAGCGTGCCGATGATGGCGACGATGTCGGCCAACATGGAGTTCTTGCCGACCTTCTCCAGCGCCGCCAGGTGGGCGAAGCCCGGCGCCTTGATCTTGCATCTGGAATTATATTGTCATTAGCTTTGGATTTATAAATAGCCGTTATAGGCCATGGGCTATGGGCACCAGCTACCTAGCCTCCCAGAGGTCGGCAGATTTTGTAGATAATGTTATACATACAATCAGGGAAGTTGAAACAGAGACAGATTGAGGATCTAATTTAGTTGGTCGGTTATGTCAAATCCAGGCGATAGATCACGACTTACATGGAATTGTCAATTATCTAAGTCGTAAATGACGTAGATAAGTCGGCTGGCTCTGTTTCAATTCCCCCCATATATGAGGGAGCAGAAATAAAGTCGCCTACACTCACAAAAAGTGTAAATACTTCAGTGATTATAATATTAATGTAGTGAAAGAGTTTGTTAGGATGTTTGTGGGTCAACACGCCAAGTACTAAACGGATTTTGATAAATATTATACAGACGAGGCTGATTTAAATTGTAGGGTGCTTTTAGTCACGGTGCTGCGGTAGGATAAATCACATCTTCACATACCTGTATGGCTTAGATCCGCCGTCGGACACGAGGTATACGCCGAACTCGCCCTTGGGCGCCTCCACAGCTGTGTACGTCGCTCCGGGTGGCACCTATAACGTCATAGAATTTGTATTTACCCGACTGCGCCAGAAGGAGGGTTATGTTTTTCGTATGTATGTGTGTATAATTGTTTGGCACGCTCTGCAGCCTAAACGGCTTGACGGTTTTAACGTATGGGGTACTTAGATTCGCCTTGATAGCGCAGTGACAAAATAAAAAATCAAAATGGCAGATTTTGAAGTAAAATTGTGAGGTTCCGAAAAAATTTTTCCGCCTTTTTAGGTCGTGTAGTGTATTGGAGGGTTTTTAAAAAGCTATTCTAGAATATATATATAAAGGAAGTTGAGCTTCCGGTAACGCAATTGTTTCACCAAGTCCATAATATACTTCCGGCCGAACCATTCGTGCCTGGCTCACTACAACTGACCTGGTAGCCCTGTGTGAACAGCTTAAAGTGGTGTATGAGGGCCTCCATGGAGGTCTTCATCTCCTCTCGCGAAGGCGGCGTGAGCTTGGCGTCGTCCGTCTTGATCTCGCCCGGCGGCATCTGGTTCAGGCACTGGTCGATGATGCGGAGAGACTGACGCATCTCCTCCACGCGGACTAGGTATCTGAAGTCGGAAATTAATTATATATGTTTATTTCTCAATAACATCTAATAAAAAATATCTACGAGGCAGTACACAATACTTATATAGGGGATGTCTGGCTAATTCCTTCGGTTACTTAACAATATTTATGGCCTGTTACACCGCTTACTGATGAAGTTCCTGCTAGGCTATCGATAACTTTTTTGACAGATTCTCTATGCAACATCTGTCAAATAAAATTGTGGATAGACTATCTGTAAGCAGTGAAACAGGCTCTGAGAATAAATACTATTATGCTTTTGCCCAATCTAAGCGGTTGCTTTCACTGATCATCTGTCGAAAACATTGTCAATTCTATACGAAACGTGATTATCTACAACAAAGTGAATTGTCACTTTGTTGTAGATAAACACGTTTTGTATAGAATTTGTTGAACAAGACTTTGTTGTCAATTACGGTTTGTACAGAAATGACAGAATTTTTTTAACAGAGGGTTAATGACTGCTTTTTTATGATATTTAGGGAGCAAGCGAGCAGACGGATTACCTGATGGAAAGCAATTAGCGTCGCCCATGGACACTCGTAACATCCGAATCCGCAAGTGCGTTGCCGGCCATTACGAGGGAATTGGAATAGGGATAGGGAAGTTGGTCCACCGGTAAACTCACTCGGGGCCGCGGTATCACTCCGGTCGAGCCAGCCCATTTGTGCCGAAGCATGGCCCTCCCACGGCAATGAGTATCCATATTATGTACTAGAGATCGGAAAATGTCTCATTGGTACACGCCTCCACCCGGGTTCGAAACTGCACCCCCTTGAATGCAAACCAAAGGTCTTACCCACTAGGCAACGGACTTTACTGTTAAGATTGGGCGAATGCATAGTAGTAACTATATAGGCGGTATGTTGACATTATTTGAGTTTGACATACAATAAAAGGTCGTACGCGGGCATGTCACAAACATTACGCCAGTGAACCCGACCCTTGATGGGTGTGTGCGTAAACGTGGGTGTGTGTGCGTAAAATATAACCTTCGCATACCTGTCATAGCAGTCCCCGTACGTGCCGATGGGTACGTCAAAGTCGACGAGGTCGTAGGCGTCATACGGCTGACTCTTGCGCAAGTCCCACTTGATACCTGACCCGCGCAGCATCACACCACTGAAACGAACAGCATATTGAGTATAATTAGCTCTACATGTGGGCAAGTCTTGTTTATTCGGACGGCTCCTGCCGCGTCACTGGCATATGAAGGAAAGTTGTGTGTTTACAAGTGCACGCACACATAGAGCCGCGCGCACAACTGAGTTGAAGTATGGCTAGCACGGCTGACGGCAGTCTAAACCAATTTCACTTTTTATCTCCAGAAAATCTTCAAAAGTGAATGCTTGCAATTGCATCGAAAGTTTATACATCTGAGTGCGCATACGTAGCATTTACGTTTTTATAACATTACACTTTTATGCATTTTTATTGGTCGGCATATTTTCCCTTTTCATCAACAGTATTGGCAATACTTTGTAAACTCAACATTTAAAACACTATTATAAAACTAGCCTTTTCCCGCGGCTTCGCTCGCATTAAGAAGTATTTTCTTACAAACTTTCAACCCCTATTTCACCCTCTGGAAGTAAAATTTCATATAACGCTCAAACACGTATTAATTTATTTTGAGTCAACAGCTCAGAAACAAAATTTTAGGTCTCTAAATTGAGAAATGATGAACTTGCGAAAAAAAAAATTATAGAAACTTTAACCCCCTTTTCACCCTCTTAGGGGTAGAATTTTAATAAGAAATGCTTAAACACGTATAAACAGTAGCTCAGAAATGAAATTTCATATCTTGAACTGAGGAAATGACGAACTTACATGTTTCAATCGCTATTTCACCCCCTTTTTTAAAATTCCTTTCTTAGCGGGTGTCTACCTAATACAAAACAATCCGACTTACCAAATTTCATGGCTGTAGCTTTAACGGTTTTTGCTCGGCTAATATGAATCAGTCAGTCAGTCAGTCAGCCAGGACTTATCTCGGAAGTATGTACGGTTCCGTCGCAATAAAGGAATTTTGGCGCAACGGATTTGTTTTTTTTTTCAAAATCAATATGAAGTTTGAGTTACCTGAAGCCATAGTTAAGCGCATCCTGTGCAGTAACAACACCTACATCCTTGGTCCGCTGCACCCAGATGCGGTTGGTGGTCAACACATCCTCCATCTCGTCCAGCCGCTCACCAAACTTGCTCGCGAACTCGTAGATGTCGTCCATAAGACCGAGCGGCATGTCCTGTTGAAAATAAAATCCCACGTATTACACCTTAAACTTGTCCACCATTGGCGTTAGGTAAGCTGATGGTAAACAGCCCCCCCCCCCCCCTTTAAACTTAAGTAACTTTAACTAGTATCTACAGTATCTGTGACTTTGACAAGTAATAGAAAATATTAGTATGTTTGTTGACACCCGCAACTCCGTTGCGCCAAAATTCGTTTATCGCGCGGGAACCATACATTTTTGCAGCATAAAAAGTATTCACCAGGTCATTCTGGGGTGGGCATCAGATGACTCTGGGGTATACATGCAAAACGCTGCTGCTAATGACTGGCGGCAACAGAAATAATATGTTTACATACAATTGCGAAATATGTTAATTGTTTATACAGCCCAAAGTCTGTATGGTACCTACTGATGACAGAAAATATTGTAACCCTTATGGGTAATATATTTTTATTTGATGTTTAGGTATATTTTCTAATCAATTTAAAAAAATACAACGCATACAAGCGACACGCCTCCCGGACGGACGTAAGCGGCGTGCATACGGGCTCCGCTGACGCGCTCGTAGAACTCCATCATCTTCTCACGCTCCTCAAACAGCCAGAAGAACGGGGTCATCGCACCTACATCCAGAGCATGACATCCCACAGCCACGATGTGGTTAAGCAGACGGGTGATCTCAGCAAAAAGGGCTGTAACCAGGAATAAATAATAGTAGAGCGTCAATTATCCTAACGTCTACCAACTATTCTACCGCTTATCCGAATGCTCATGCTAGTAATTAGCACTTGAATTTCTTTGATATACGTTAATATTGCAGTTAATACGGTTTTGTAAAAACATTGTTTAACTAATCAAGATTCGCAATCCCTTTCTGGAAACGTCACACGCCTGAAAGGGACAGCGACACTGTTTAAATATTTTATGAATAAGGGGGTTAGATTTAAAAGTCCAAACAAAAACTAGGCAAGACCTGGAATAGTTTAGAGAAAACAATTGACAACTAACAGAAAAAAACTTACTTCTGATGTATTTTGCTCTCAGAGGAATATCAATGTTAAGTAGTTTCTCCACCGCCAAACTGTAGCATTGTTCATTGCACATCATTGACACATAGTCCAATCTGTCAAAGTATGGTAGTGCTTGGGTGTAAGTTTTGTACTCAATCAGCTTCTCCGTACCACGGTGGAGAAGCCCAATGTGAGGGTCGGCGGAACGAACAGTCTGGAAAATATAAACTTAATATCACAAATTAAACTTATATATTTTCGAATTATATATAATTTGTCCTAGCCCGGGACCAAAAGTATGTCTATATCAAATTTCAGTTAAATAGCTTCAGTTGTTTGGGCCTGAAGAGGTAATAGATACATACACATATTTTGTAATTACACATTAGTAAAGAACTATTGATGTTTAATTAAATTATTGGGGCATTTTGCGTAAAGCAGACAAGCAAAATAAAGTGAGGTCAAGGAACTTGTGCATATTCCTGTGAGTTATACTTCTAGGAAATATAAATGATAACACAGAATTAGGAACTTGCAAAAATTTACAATTTATGAAGTACACATGCTTTTTTGACGCCTATTAAAGACATAAGTGTAAGAAACAGATAATTTTAAAAAGTCCCGGATTTTTTCGTTATTAGACGCTCTTGGACCTGAAAAATTAATTGAAATTAAAATAATGTGGGTTTGATTTATACCTAGCAAAATAACGAAATAGATAAGTTACAAGATTTAATAGGAAAAATTTGTATAAACTCGAAGGTTGCAAAATGTTAGTTATCCGCCTCTTCCACTTATGTCTTCAATTGTATCAATAGATTTGTAAAAAAATATAGTGTCGGAAAGCAAAAAGCATGTTATGTTAAATTTTTCATCAAATTCTAAATTTGATTTTTTAGTATATTAAACAGGACATGTAGATTTTATAGTTATGGAGTTTTGAGTAAGTTTGACATATATTTTTTAAATACTTTAATTTTGAATTAAAGCTCTTTTTATCACTGTTATTTACAAAAAAAAATTAAATGTGGTCGCCAGTAAGAGCATCCTTGGCCTAGTGGGTAAGACCTTTGGTTTGCACTCGAGAGAGTGGAGGTTTGAAAATGTCTCAATGTCTCATTGGTACACACCTCCACTGTGTACCTGGACACAGTGGAGGTGTGTACCAATGAGACATTTTCATATCTCAATTACATAATTCAGATATGAAAATGTCAATCTCATTGCCGTGGGAGAGCCTGGCTCGACCAGAGTGATACAACGGCCACACAGAAAACTGGCGCGAAACGACGTTGTGCTGTGTTTTGTTCAGTGAGTGATTTTACCAGTGGCCCAACTTCCCTAATCCCGTATCCCTCATATAGGCCGGCAACGCATGTGCGTCTCTTCCGATGTCGCGAATGTCCATGGACGACTGCAGTTACTTTCCATTAGGTAGCCTGTCTGCTCGCTTGAGCCCTAAATACCACTAAAAAAAAAGCAAATTGAGTACATACACAATGCCATAGGAGTGCTTCAAACAGCAATGTCATGGTTGAATGATACACTATTTAACTTTATTAGTGCAGTTTAATATTTTGTAAATTAAAATTCACTGATTTTTATACAATTTTATTTTAAATAATTCCTTTTCATTATTTTTAATACTATTAGGTCAAAATGTATGTCAGTAACTATGTAATGGAATTTAACCATCTCCCAATGATCATAGCATTCTGGTAATTGGTAGTAATATGTGGTTCTGAAGACAATTAAATAAAATAATATGGTCCTGTAAACTTGATCCTGATGACAGACGGAAGGTGTGAACTGGTACCCCGTCCCCGTCACCCCGTCATGAAATATTGTAAGAGTCATGTTTTGACTCTTTAGAAAGGTCTTACAATCAGATCTGATGATGATGTTGGACTCACCAAGAATATGAACAAATTTCACGACCTCGCGTTATTTTGCTTGTCTGCTTTTGACATGAAATTATTATGTGAAGATTTGTGACAATTTATTAGAATTTACAAATATACAAAACAAATCAAAATAAAGTTTAGTGTAAATATAAAATATTTGGTATTCACCTCACCGTCCAATTCCAGGACCAGTCGAAGCACACCGTGAGCAGCCGGGTGTTGAGGGCCAAAATTTAAAAACATGTTCTTCACTTGCTTTTCTGCTGGCCTTACAATACCTAGAGTAATGCAAATAATTTGTAAAAAACAAATTTAAACCTTATGATAATTCAATTTGGACATGAGTAAGTAACCATCTAATTTTAATGTTCACAAATTGAGAAAAAAAATATCTTTAAATTTTGTATAGCCAGACATTGTACAAGAATATAAAATTTCAATAAGGTCTAACAACTAAAAGCAAGAACTTACTGTCATAAGGTGGATGTTTCAAAAGGGCCAGTGGCCCTTCTGGGTACATAACAGGGCCGCCGAACTGGTCTATGAATGCCTTGTCTGGCATCCATCGGTGACCATTCCGTTGTGAACTAATTGAAACATCAAGATAATGTTATCAACGTAACATTTTAAGCAAAATTACGATTTACAAATAAATATGCGAGTTATTTAGAGCCCCAAAATATATAAAATTAAACAATATCCAATGTTTTTCTAATAAAAATTATTAACAAAATTTGGGCAGTATAACCTGAAATGTTACATAATTTCTGTATATCTTTTAAAAGAATGTAGCACTACGAGTAATATTTATCTTGATAATTTAACTCACTTCACATTATAAATAGCAGGTATATTCGTTAATAAAGCCTTGGAAGGGCTAGAATTTAAACTTTTCCGGAGCAAAACATTCACCAACGAAGCCATTTTTGATCGAAATTACATCTGACAGTTACAACATGTCAAAATTTTTTTCTTTTTTTTTGGCAACATAACATGTCAAAATTGTCAAACACAACAGATATCGTCTACGTCTTATTCTTCTTTTTTTACGGCTCCATAGTGTCGTCTACGGTTTGACGTTATTACTTATTACGATAGACGATAGTATCCTTAAGTAGTCTGTGAACGTTTTTTTTTAACTTTATTTTTTTTTTTACTTACACTTTTTTTATAGCCTATATTTAATATATGTTTAATAACGGCCCATAGACAAAAGTAATCGAATAATAAAAAGTATCGAAAAAATAGAAATGGACATCACTATTCACTATTGACATATAATCTGTGTGTGTCAAACCTGTCTATCGAATTCTGTTGTCTATGACACAGCTTTTGCTCCGCTTCGCGATGAGCCGTACTTTTCGAGAGTCTATTTTTTGTGTGTATTTTCATTAGTTTCTATCAAAATTCTATAACTTAATTTATCAATTGTTTATCTAGGAAAGTTTATTCTGTCAAAAATTCGTCATCAGTGATTTACTGTGCCTAAACGCGAATAGTTTTTTATTTATAGAACTTGTTTATCGAGTACAATCAGTTTACAGATTTACAAGAAGTGTAATACTCCTAACATAAATGTAGTTCTATCAGCTCCAATATGTGATTAAAACTAATGTTAATAGTTATTTCTATATTATGTTATCATTTACGTTGGATAACAAACATTTCCCTGTGTATGTGTTGTGTAGATGAGTTCTAATATATTTTTTCTTTGTGGATCGTATTCAAAGACTCTTCAACGCTCATCAATTTTGCGGTGAACCAAAAGTGAGTATCTCTTGTTGTTTCATTATAATGTCTCGGCACTCTAACATGATCATGTGAACTCAATTACAGTATTACAATAATAATGATTAACATCTGTCTTCAACATGGTGTATGAGTCATGGCTAGTTTTTATTTTATTGTTTTTGTTTATAATCCTGCGTGGGTCTCGTATGTTAAAATTGGGGCCACTTTGTCCATAAACTGACTTTTCTCCTTATAACTCCACCACATTGTCTCAGATGATTGAAACTGTTAATAAGTTTTTTCTATGGAGTAGTTATTAAAGCTACTGTCCATCAATCAGCTGATCAATGAATATGTTACTCTCGCAATAAAGTGAATAGATTTAAGGATTAGCCTTGTGTACTACAAAAAATCTTTTTTCTAGTACCTTGATTATATTAGCCTATATTATTGATAATATCTTAAAATACAAATAGTTAATACTTTATTAATAGTAGTAGTCAATACTTTATTAATAATATTCAAAACATTTATTCAACCAGCATTACAATTTTTTTTTATTATTTTTAATATTTTGTTACCTTCACATTTTATTGCTAAGTAATTAAGAAATTAAATTAAATCTATGACTATACTTTTTTATGCTTTATGCTGAGTTAACCAAAATTAGTTGACACACACACAGCCTCCTGTCAAGTGTATTTGCCAGGTTGGTGGGGGTTTTCAACCCTTGAAGTGTCCTTGTGAGTGCTCTAAACGTGTGTGTCAACACTTCCTTCCCCATCCTTATAATGAGGTATTTCACAGGAGTTTATTTAGCTAACTGTACTTTTATTGGGGTATTACGATCTACCCTAAATGCTTATGTGCCAGTTGCAAAATAAATCTCTAATTTTCATCTTTGCAGTTCTATTTTAATGTAAATTTAAATACCAAAGGAATATTATCTGGCTATTATTATACACATAATATATACATATAATAAATTATATAATATCATAAATGGAAGGTTTGTTTGTGTTTAAATATAAATATTTGATTAGTTCTAGTATGATAAACTTTCTGTGTTAGCTAATGATTGGCCACAAAATGTTTTAGAAAACAGAAAAATTATACACTTTACACTATCCAGAAATTGTGCCCTTCAAGTAAATATGACTCATTAAAACTTTATGTTTTTTAAGATGTTTTTTTTAGTTTGTGCAGATTCTGTTGTGGCACAATGTAAGGCGCATCTTGCTATATCTGCTATGGTCTGTATTATGAAAACTATTTATTATGGAACAAACCGCAGTCTTGCTGTGTTACGTAAAAATGTGCCCAAAGACTTTTTTATTTAGAAATTGTTTCCACTGATGTCACCATACAACGTAAAGCCCCTGTCATTAACTATGTGTAGTGCATAGTTATTTTCATCCAATGTCGCATGTCTGACAAACAGCATATTTATTGTGGTAAAACTGTCCCATTTTGTTTTCAAATAGCTAATAGATTCGTATCAATGAGGGACTTACATTTTTGCCGTACCATGTACCTACGAAATTCGCTGCCTTCCAAGGAGGCTAGGTTGCTGGCGACCGAACATAGGACGCGGCTTCTGAGCGAACTTTTGGCCGACTTTTAATTTGTACTTGAGAAACTGACTCTGAATTGAATTTAAAAAAATCTATCGAAGCACGATGACAAATGCCAATATTTTCTTGCTCGACTTAGAAGTCAACTTCCACTACCGAATCTATTGATTCGTAGGGTCCCGATTTTATATCAACCTTCTCAGTGACCAGCTCTCCAGCATGGAGATTACTCCGTTGTAAAAAGAGTAGACATCACGATGGACAAAGAAAGCAGATTAACAGATCTGTCATTTTCTTTTTTCTCGTATTTCTAACCGTAGAAATACCACCGGGTCATGCTAACCCTGCTGAGAGGTTGTAGTCTAAGCCAGAGGGTCCCGATATTTCGGTCGCAGAACACTGACGATATTTTTTTTAGCAGTCCTAAAAGAAATTACTTTGTACTTTGATTTTTATGTTATACTTGAAAAGAAGTTGTATGTATTTAACCCTCGGCCAGAAAGCGCCACCCATTTGACACTTCCGTGAAATCCTCGGACCACCAATAGGGATACGTGGCAGGTCTAAGCACCGTGAACTGAAAAAAAGTTGTGCTTTATTGCAGTAAATCTAGCAGGTCTTTCGGAAGCTACGTATTGACCGGAGAAATGGTCATGCTCTGATTGGGACGTTGCGTCACGTCTGCGGGCTTATTCATCCCGCTAACATCGATGAGGCATCGTCTTTCCTTCTGTTTTTACTTTTAAATTGAAACAGACTTATATCTGCGATAGCTGCCAAGAAATACGGTTAGTTTATGATGCCTGGTAACTAAGGGTAATACGACTTAGTCTACTGTTGATTGCGCTCTAAGGTAGCCAATCTAACGTGTTATTAAATGTTTGAACGTTTGACAAAAGATAACTCAGAAGTAAGTTTAAATTGATACATTCTTAGAAAATTTCATAACTACTTTTCTACGCGTTTGAGCTTTTGGCTTCAAATAATTATGTTTCACAAAAGTAAGACCTCATTATTCTCTTCTTATCTATTAGGACCTTCGGGATCTATGGAAAAATATTCATGAAAAATCCAAAGTTTTTGGGTGATTACCTTTTCTTATATAAAAACAGTTACAATATTGTATTGTGTCCTTAGTAATGATGTTATATAAAAGCAAGTCTTGCTTATGGGTTGTGTTGGGACTCGGGAAGTTATTTATAGTGCAAATCAAGTTACCTACAACGCCATTCCAGAATCATATCCAGCTGTCCCATCCGACGCCGACGGCTTTCTGCAATCTGCATTATATTAAAAATACTTAACCCTATAAATGTCATGTGCAAAAAAATTACGTTGTTCAACACGTGTGGTAATAAACGCACCACAAAAATCAAGAAATCGATAACCAATTATGTATATTTTTTACACCCGACTCGGTGGTTCAATAACTAGTTATGGTCATTGCACTTTTATCTGCGATATAACGGAAACCGTCCGCGCGTTAACTACATCGTAATTATGCACAATCGTTGCAGCTGACTGCTGACGCGATATCACGCCTTTGTTCGCCGCCGAAGTCATTGACGCGTTTGTTTTTGCAATTCGCCGCGGATTGATGGCTGACCTTATTAATTTTTTTGTTTACAAATAAAACTAATGCCCGCGGTCCCGCCTGCGTCGTTAGTTTTCTTTGGCGGTTCTCACTTGTTAAGTGACAGACGAGAAGTCTTTCCTAGTCCTTTCCCGCACGAGTATGTATGTTTCATAATTTGTTTGTTTAGCAACATTTTTACAAGAACAATTAGATTATTATTTTTACAAGATTTACGTGCCCATTTTAAAATCGACACGTAAAATATCTCGCGTTTATTCAATTACTCATTTACATTGGTGATGGACGAAGTGTCTGTTGTTTATTTTCGCGCATAATCTGTTTTGAATAACTTTTCCTCGAAAGAATTGCGTCCCACGCGCGAGAAACCTAAAGTTAATTTGTACAAAAAATAAACGGGAAAAGAAACTGCTCGAAAAGCCTTAAAGCTTAATCCTTAACACGTGATCGCGTAGACGCAGCCTTGCAGGTGGGGAAAGCTAGACGGCCATTACGCATTTAATTTTGAGGCTTCAGAGGATGATTGAGAGGTCGTCGACTCGTCTCGTCTGCCATCGATTGCCGGCCAGGGCGGCCACCCCTCGCTATCGTAGGGTTAACTTAATCATATCGACAAATGTTTTTGCATTTCTTTTTTATTGCTGTTTAGACGAGATTTCTCGTTAAAACGGCGAAAGTAATTTTTACAGTTCCGTACTTAATGGGTAACAATGGGACGAAAACTGTTAGTACGAAGTCTGTCCGTTAGTCAGTTTCTCGACAACGGTAGTGGCTATAGAATTTTTATCGATAAGGTATTTCTGTTGCCGCTGATATACCATATGACCCTTAAATACTATTCATCTTTATTGATACGGGACCCTTTATGCGCGAGTCTAAATCGCAGTTGGCCAATTTTACATGCCTTCTAAAATTCAGACGACTTTTTATTCAAAGCCGGTACAGTTGAAATGAAAATTGAATTCGACTCGAGCGTATTTGTGTACGTGGATATTGAAGATTGATTTAACTTTGAAAAGTCATTGCTGTGAAAGTGAAAGCTTTTGTCGAGTCTGCAGCCTTTGATTATAAAATACATATAATAAAAGGCTTTTCTATTACATACATACGAATATCTATGTAATAAAAAAGGATATTATCCACAAAGATGTTATCCTCATTTTTAAAATTAGTAAAAAGGGTAATATGAAAAGGTCTTATTATTATAGGATAATAAACTAACAATTTGTTATGGTATTTGGAAAGTGTTCGCTCTACAAACTGTTGCAGTTGTACAAATTTATCTGCACACGTCCAAACTTTTCATAAACTGTTGGAGAGTTTTACCTGTTTGTGTTCAGCTCGGGAACTCGGGAACAGGATTATAAAGGATTCCGTGTATATTGTACACTTGTTCGCTGCAACATTCTGTATTCAACTGTTTCAATAATGAACAACACAGTTCGGAATTATTGGACTTGTAAATATTGTATTGCTCTAGAATCCATAACGAAGCAATCCAACGATACTCTCTGAAAATTTTAAGTGAATGTTTGTAATTTTTCGGTAAGAATAACGAACTACCTTTTAGGTAACCTAGTGTTTTCGTTTATCTATATTTATATATATTGACAAGAAGGTGTCACTTTCTTGTTGTCAATTGCGGTTACATCAGTTTTGGAAATCGCAATCAAGGATCGGAATGTTAAATATAGGTTTATTTTTTTTCGAATGACATTGGTCTAGCTGCCCATGCCGCAACTGCTTTATAGTGGTGCAGAGCAAAATGAAACCTCCCGCTTGAATTATCATAATGTGGCGTTTTATTTGAGTTATTGTGTGTCGCGGCCGCTGACAGCGAGGATCGCAACGTTACTTTCAGAACGTCACTATTCCTTTCGGGAACGAACCGAAATTTAGAACTCACGCGTCGTTAGTCCACGAACAATATTAGTTTAACTGATTACGGTCCGCTAGGAATAGGCTTAATTAGTATAAACGGTCGCTGTTGATTCTGTGATAAGCGGAAAGGCCGGCTGATATTGCTGGTACCGAGTTACCGTATTCGTGATTTACTGTTACAAGTATAGATAGCCTAAGTTTATTTTTATATCCATTTTACTGCTTTGGAGAAATGGGCTACATATATCTTTATTTTATGTGTACTAGATCGTGGTCAGCAGGTTTAATGTAGCCCCAGAAGAAATGCGACAGAATTAAAAAAGATTTTAGGCAAAAAAAATATAGATTTCCTTCGTATATCTATCATTTTGACATTTCGAAAAATAAAACATATTTATTACTGGCCAAGCTAAAAATGTAGACGATTATTATTGTTTTTGCAGTTATGTCTGGTTTATATGTATTTAGAAGATAAGTAGGTAACCAAATTTTAAGTTATTAATTGCATGTCAACACAAAATTTGCAAGTTGCAAGTTAAAATTTAGTTACTACTTACCCAGGTAATTAGAAATTTTTACTATTTTTTCTCTTAAGTTGGTAAGCGGGGCTTGTCACTTGAGACATTTGGACAGGTACATATCAACACAATTTAGTTAAATTTACAATTGTAGTGGTGTTAAAGAGCTTAACTATTTAAATACGTTCGGACATACACTTAATGTATGGTTTATACGTATTAAGTTGATAAGTAGTCAACTAAATTTTAACTTGACTTTTACTGCATGTAAACACAAAATTTTGTAGCAAGTTTGTAAAAGTTAAATGACTTAAAATTAAGTTAAAATTTAGTAACCTAATCCACTTAATATGCGTAAACAATACATAAGTTACTTATGGATAGTTATTGTAATTTTTTATTGCAACTTTAAAAAATATTGATAGTTCAAGCAAAGGACGTTAATTTCCTTGAAAAACCGAAGCAGAACGCAAAGCCTGTATAGTTTATAGGCTGCTGGTCAAAGAATTTCCTCCAGAATACTTCCTATTGCACAAATCACAATAGATGGCCCACTTCGCCTGGCCATTCGAGGAATCGATACACTCCTTACACAAAAGTTGTACATAAACACACTAGGATCCTCCCGATCGGGCTGATAAGCTGAATGTTTTGTATTCAAACCTTTTTATTGCCCCACGAATAAAAGATTTATGGAAATCCTCGTGTAGTTACTACGTCCAATGAGTCAGTGCCCAGTGGCCGTGGTTATAATTTTATCTATAGCTGTTTTTTTATATATTTAGGGGGCGAGTGAGCAGACGAGTTACCTGATGGGAAGCAATGCTGTCGCCCATGGACACTCGTGACATAGGAAGAGTCGCAAAGCGCGTTGCCGGCCTTTATGACGGGATATGGAATAGGATTCGGGATTAGGGAAGTTGGTCCCACTGGTAAATTCACTCACGGAACGAAACACAGCACAATGCAAAGATCATTGTGCTGTGTTTCGTTCACGCCAGTTTTCTGTGAGGCCGTGGTGTCAATCCGATCGAGCCGGCCCAGTCGTGCCGAAACATGGCTCTTCCACGATAAATGTTTTGGTTTCGGTTTCTCAAGTAGATGCAGGAATACGAGTATATGCCAGAAAACTTGCCGGCTGTCGGTCCTCTTCTTCTTCAGTATCTCCTGGAGTCAAAGTGCACGTGATTCTGGAGGTTTTCTTGATGGTGATTGTGATGTTCATTTAAAGTCCCACCATACTTCGTTCATTGTCTCTCCATGTCCAGTAATGAGATGCGTTAGCTCTGAAAGCTCTGAAAGCTTACATTTACGTCGGTGGAGCTTTATTAAAAGCTCACTATCACAATGTGTGACGCATTGCAGTAATGCGTGGTTAGAGAATGGAGTAAGGTGTTATACATACATAACAAGAAAAGGGATATATTAATAAGAAGCATTTAATTTTCTTACAATGTAGGTAGCCACTGCATAAACCAGGTCCACCAACTCACAAGTTCTTCGTTCTATCTTCTTTAGACATTTAA
Source organism: Cyclargus thomasi (assembly GCA_026546445.1). Lineage (NCBI taxonomy): Eukaryota > Metazoa > Arthropoda > Insecta > Lepidoptera > Lycaenidae > Cyclargus > Cyclargus thomasi. Next base: position 960 of record JAOTAV010001135.1, on the reverse strand, counting down.
TAAAATGTTCTCGGTTCTTTTATTTAAATCTCTGTAGCTATTCAACGATTTTCAAATAACTTTTTTTTAATAGAGCGATGCAATAAGCAGATAGATGATATTAGATAATACATTGAACCTTTGATGCGGATATGGTATAAAATAATGAAATAATAGGGAATATAAAAGTTTTTTTTAATTATTTATTTAAATAAATTGTCGTTATTGAAAAACAATGCATCCCAATCGGTTTTTTTTATAAAAATGAGAACAACAAAGTTACAAGCCTTTAAAGTAGTCAGAGAGATCCGATATTCATTGTGATGTCAATAAGCTGCATACAAAGTACATTCTAAATTACGTTTTGAGAGAACGAGATGGGTAAAAAACTTAAATCGCTAATATCTTACTTATATCTCGACAGAATTTAGATATTTTTGTAGTGATTCTGTATATCTTTAAGCCCACTCTCATAATAATTTGCATTCAATAAATTTTGTTCTACACGCATCTTGCATATTACATCAGCTGAGATAATAGAAGCTGACGAAACTAATGATGTATTCATCAAGTGCACGCTTCCATTTTAATCATAATCAAGTTTAAATGCAGGTAACACGTGCCACGCATATTGATGCTGCATAGCTTGATGGCTGAAGTTATCATCAGCGCAGTCTTATCGGGTACCTGACCAGCCTGAACACTACAGACTTGTTTGGTCATTTGTTGAAACCTCTTTTATTGTCCAGAATGTTAGTATATTATGACAGTTTTTTTTTGTTTTTTTTTTTCTTCTTAAAAGATGCATAAGCAAAGTATTATTTCTTTGTGTTTTATTTTGATACACCGATAATTGTGCGAATAACTGCAGGGTCTCTCCTAAGAAAATGCAGCTACTTTTTTTTAAAACGGGCTTTGGCCCACCACACATTCCCACCACTGTATCTCCTGTGTCGCCAGGATCAGCAGTGGTATCCAACC
>JAOTAV010001124.1:0-34431 GCA_026546445.1 Cyclargus thomasi | reverse complement strand
CCCCCCCCCCCCCCCCCCCCCCCCCCCCCCCCCCCCCCCCCCCCCCCCCCCCCCCCCCCCCCCCCCCCCCCCCCAAGCGTAGGCAAAGTCCGTGCTAATAGGACTTCCAAAGTGTCACCTGCTAGCGTAAACAACCTAAATGCATTCGAACCTCTATTTAAGTGGTTCCCAAAATATTTTTAACTCATAACGTCTATATAGCTCATAGGCCCAATTTAATCAACGAAATGCTTGGAATTAGCCATCGAGAAATTGATCTCTAGTCAGATGACAGACCTTTGTCATTTGGTCGGAATATATTCTATGTAAGTCGTGATATGTCGGCTGGATTTGACCTAACTAGACTAAATTACTCGGGTCCGCAATCTGGCTATAAATCGACTTTCCTGATAAAACTATCGAAGAAATAGCAAGTTTGTAGTCCTACATTTTGGTCACGTCATGTCAAACTCAATTGATTATTCACTAACATTGAATGACTAATATTGAATGACAGTATCCAAAAAAATGATGCAGGTCCGCTGTTTATAAAACAATTTTTTTGCTAGTTTGTGTTTCAGTGCGTTTTGACATTGAAAATTATGTCGGTCTATTTAGCTCCTTCTATGAAGCGCATCCACCCAACTAACGTATATAATATAATCTAAGATAATACATTATTCAGATTACATAAAAATCGCAAGCTACAAAAAATATATTGTATAATTTAGTACGTGTTTAGAGAAGCTCGATTTCCGCGTTATCATATTATTATATAATATCAATGAAATTTTGTAATACACGCGTATTTCTTTATTTTTTTTCGTGAATTTCATGATATTATGCAAAGAACCTCATGGAGAAAACAGTGCGGTAGTATCAAATAATACATTCGTAAAGAGCGACCAGAGAGAAAAATACAATGGAATAACTATCGAAAGAGTTTGATTTTTTAACATTACACAGTTCCCTCTCAAAACACGAGTTCTCGGTATATTGGGACATTTAGTATATTTTCATATGAATTTTTCGTATTTTCATCTAAAGCTAACAAGAAAAATGTGAATCTTCTTATATTATAGTGTATTCAACGTTCATTTTTGCTTCTATGTATTTTTAAATAATTACGTTTCTGGTGAAAAGTTGGATTTTGAATTCAAATTAATTTTTTTTTTCACCATACAAAGATAACTTTAAATTGATTTAATTAATAATAATAATAATAATATCTATGGACGTGAAGCGTCAGTCTGGCCCTGTGCTAAGTACCCGAGGGACTTGTGTTACAGGTACCAGACAACGGAAATATATTTAATGCTTTTATACTATACACATATTTAACATTTTTATAATATGATACACAAATATAAAAACATATTTAATACAAATCCAAGACCCAGAAACTTTAAAAACATTGCTCCGTCGGCGGGAGTCGAACCCGCGACCCCCGGCTTAAGCTACCAACGCGCTTACCAACTGAGCTACAGAGTCGTCAATATAAATGCTAAAGTGTGTCTGTCTATTACTTCTTGACGCCAAAACCGCTGAACTGATTTTGTTGAGATTATGTATGGAGATACTTGGGGAAGATGAAGATGAGTCCTAGAGAAGGACATAAAATACTTTTCATCGCGGAAAAATGTACGTTACGCGAGCGATAAACGAATTTTGGCGTAACTGAGTTGTAGAGGTCAACTAGTGTTGTAATAAAAAGATATATATTATTGTTCTTAGCTCCTCGTTCCTTCCCGTCCAGTGACATTTGCAAACATACTAAGATATAAATAACATCATACAGTCAATCAGTACTGGTCTTAATTTTTATTATTAAGGTGAATTGTGTAATGTCATTATAAATAAAATAATAAAAAAAAAGCAAGTAAATGTTTTAAGGGTCAATTTTTACGCCTTTGCAATAAAATCCCAAAAAACATTAAAAATCTTTCTATAGATAAGTTTTTAAAAGTCATAAAAGAATGTTTGTGTGCTAAAGCTTACAATAAAGTTAATGATTTTATTAACAACAGCACATCCTGGGAGTAGAATGGCTGCTTCCCAGGCTGTTTCTGTATAATATTTAAAATCTTGACTTTAAATTGTTGTGTAACTTTCTTTTCTTTATTGTTTAAAATTATTTTATAAATAACTTACAATAGATTGTAATATACACATTGACTTATAATTACTTACGTATTTAAAACAATTATTGTTTATCACATTAGTTTTAAGACATAATATTGTTATTTTCCATATTTTTGGTAAAACGTGTACCGTGCGAGTTTCTTACGCCGGTTCTTCTCGCCGGGTTAGTACCCGAACCAGTGGCAGGCATCATGGTCTCAACGTTCAGAAAGTACTGTAAGTACTGATTTGAATAAAAAGGATTTTGATTTGATTTAATAACAATGTGAGTTTAAATCCTACAATGCCATGAAAGATTAATAAAATAATAACATTGAAAAGGGATAAATACATGTCAAAAGTGATCTTCTCTGATTTATTTTTTAAATTACATTTGAGTTTTTGCCTTTTAATTAAAATTAGTATTTTTTATATTTTTTAAAAGTTTGTTTTTTATTTCAAATATCAATTATGCCCAAATTAACCAAAGAAAGTCACCTCCAACATGTCTGAACACAGACACCCTAACTGAAAAAAAAGATAAGAAATTCCAATTCTTATTTATTTCATCTTACAGCTATACAGGTTTTTTCTCCATGGTCGGAAGTTTTTCATAGAAATTCAAGCCTTTTAACAAGGACAATTTTTACAAACAATTCTACTATTGGAGAATGTAATTTCATCTGTTTAACCTATTCCTGAAGCAATACTAACCTTTTCTACTTTCTCGAAATTCCTTGCCTTCATCTGTAAAAAGCATTAACATTATTTTATTTCTCAAGTTAAAACAGAATTGCAGAAGTCATAATTATTTTAGACTTGAGTCGAGAGTTTAGACTTGAGTTGAGAGTTTAGACTTGAGTCGAGAGTTTAGACTTGAGTCGAGAGTTTAGACTTGAGTTGAGAGTTTAGACTTGACTCGAGAGTTTAGACTTGAGTCTTTTATCACATAAAACAACGACCAGAGGACACTAAAATGTACAATCAAAAGATTACTGACCACAAAATGTGATGGTCATATGACAGCATAAAACAATAAGATTTTGTTCTATGGTTTCACTTGTAAGCTGTTCAACTTAATGCTGGTAAGAAATCTAAATTTCAGGTAGTCAGAAAGTACATTTTGGACATATATTTTTGTACGGCATTGTAGATAAGAATCTGTATTGAATTATTATAATTACCAAATTTGTCCTGGAAATTGTCAGAAAAAAAAAGGCTGACTTTGTGCCATACAATTTTTAACGGCACTGCAAGCTTTATTATTTTTCAAGGAAAAATTGATGGTTAACTTGCCATACAAAAATATATGTCCAAAATGTACTTTCTGACCATATGCGCTTATTATTTATTTATTTATTATTATATATATTTATTTATTTTATTTATATAATAAGCGTTAAGAGTTAAACATATGGTGTTGAGCTAATTTATTTAATATTCAGTAATACAATTTTTTTACGAAAAACCTTATAAATATTAGTAAGATAAGATTAACGGGCAAACCAATAACCTCTACTAAAACATAGTTGTGTATACTCAGATTTTGGTGTTCGAATAAGGAGTTGTCAAATAAATAACTCTTTATTACACTAATTTACCTGGTCGTATCTCGGTGTTGGGCGAGAAGTCCCTGTGACCCGTGTAGCCGTGTATCAGCACCTTTATTGTGGAGTCCTTCACCCAAGGCGCATTGTATATTGTGTCGTCATCAGCTTTGATCTCGAACGGGTTATCTCTGTTCTTTCTAGAATTAAAATTTCAAAGTATTTCTCATACTACCTATTGTATAAAAATTATAGTAGACGGCGCCTTAAGCTCTATTGCGCCAGAACCGTATGTTTACCGGGACAAAAAATGAGTCCTTGGCCGGGACATGTACGAGCGACCGTAACCTAGTGGGTAAGATTCAAACCAGGGTGAAGGCGTGTACCAATGTGACATTTTCTGATCTCAAGTGTACAATACGGACGTTTACGATCCGCCATAGTGTGACGTCACACTAGGAGTATTTGGTACTCTTTATTCAAAAATGTATCCCAACTTGCTATCTACGTAAGACAAGAGTCTTACAAAGACAAGTCAAAAGAGATTAAAAAGAAAACAAAAACTATTTTAAAATTAATTTTAAAACTTAATATTTTAAATAGCAATTTTGTTTAAGTGAAAAACGTAAAGTCTAAAGTGTCATAAACATGAAACAAAAATGAAATGAGCTGAATTATATCTATATTTCAGCTAATTTATTCATTATTTTAATTTTTGTTATGTTTTAATATTTTTTAAATAAAAAGACATTAACACTACTACTAACACACCTGGCTATCTTTCAATTTCCCCCATTTTACTTATTTACGTTAAACTTTACACCATTGTCATAATTTACTGTTCTGGAAGTTATTATGACCTCTTATTCCCAGCCAAGTTCCAGCAGTCACGTGACACTAAATACGTAAGGTTTGACGTTCCCTAATGTCACCAACATATTTAAAATCCATTCATAGACAACCAAACTATTATTAATTCAGTTATTATTCTAATTAGACGTTGTAATACGAAAAAGAACAATTCAATTGTTGGCCGTATATAGAATTGCCTGGAACCATGCAGGTTTGTAATGGCCCCCGTATGTGTTGTGTGATATAAAAGTATTCTTATTCTTATTCATCTCCCTGAAGCCTCTACTTATGTAAAAATTTTCTAACTGTTATTCACTAGCTTCATTCATTGATCTGTTTGTTTCGAATGTGTTGTGTTTAGTATATATTCAGAATTAAAAATAGGTTTATGTAGATTACCTGGTGTACAACCAAAACGTGATGTTAACGTTGGGGCATTTCATTTCCGGCGTGATGCATTTTGACGCGGAACCCAATAAAAAACCTGAAAAGGAAATCTTTCTTGTTTTCTATGTGGTTTTTGTTTCTGAAGTTCGATTACCTAGCCTGCTACGGTACACTACGCCCGGAACTCTTGCACTAAAATTCATTGGCGCAGGAACCGTATTTCATAAAAAGTATCCGTAAGGATGCTTTAAAGGATAGATAGATTGACACGCACACAGATTATACTATATATAAGATACAAGTGTAAAAGTATGGGTAAGCCACTTTTTTATATTTTGAAATTTAATAGCTAAAGGCTTATAACAAATATTAATAAGATGCACAGATCCCTTCAATATTGAATAAAATAATGGCACTAAGACTATCTGACACAAAACAACTTAAATTAAAATCAAGTGTATTAAAAAATAAACTTTATTTAATGAGTCAAAGTTCACAATCGTACAAATAAAAAAATCGTGATCTGGGACTGACTAGGAGTTGAATAGCGCTTAAGCGCGGTTTTGCCGGTGCCACTTTTAAAACGGCATCTGTGAATCTTTATAATATATAGTATTTTGAAGTGTAAGATGTTCCCTATTTAACAAAATACAAGATAAATGTATCTTAGAGCTATACTTTGAATCTACATGAATGGAATTTGATTAATAAGATTAGGATGATATAAGACCAAACCTGATTTTATATTTAAATTAACCGTTATAATATTAGCAACGTAAGCGTTTCATTTGGATACTTACATAGAGATTCACACAGGAGACTGATGAAAATTAGTGTTATTTTCATTGCGTAGTTCACTGAAAAAACCACTTTACTTAACACCCTTAATTGCACTGAGCCAAATTTAAATATTATCACCTCGCTACTATCTTTTCACGACAAAAAGCAGCCTATCTATTCATTTGTATTCCAATGTTTTTTTACAAGTGTACTGACTATTCTGAAGTACTTTTTATATAAAAAAACACTTATAAATAAATTGCTTGCGCTTTTCTAATTTAGACACAACACTCTACATTTTAAATTACTTTTGTGTTTTAAATAAAAATTTACTAAAAAAATATACAACGTACTGTATTAAAATAAGGCTTTACTTATAGACCACTTTAATTTAAAATTTAAATGATACGGTATACACCATGGTCCTTTCATTTATAATATGTTAAATACAAGTTTTACAGTTATTATTATTTTTATATCGACATCCGGTCAAAGGACTTCCGCTTTCTTATAAATTAGAATTAAATTGCAGTTAAATTTTATTGATAGTTAAAAATTAAAGCATCAGAATAATACTATCATATTTTGAATCATTTCAGCCGTCGTACTTTATAATACATCGCGGCGCCGCGCTTAGAAAACTTTGATAGTGCGATGCAGGATTGTGGCACTGATAGTGTAATTGGGTGATATTTTTTTTTCATTTAAACATATTTTACGCAAGTGTGTGTTAAAAAAGAGCCGAAGATGTGTAAAATGATAAAAAATAAGTATGTGTTATATAACATTACATACATTACACCCACGAATAAGCAAGAAGTGTTTATGATAATTGTATTGCATTATCGAAAACATGGCTCTTATCGTGTCACTTGAAAATAGGCTGTTTTTTGTTTTCCTCGTTACTTTAAATGACAGACTTACTTTATGTTCCAGAGTGTACTATCAAAAAAGGTCATTCTAACCAGTTGCAAATCCAAATTTTTTGGTCGCGGATATCAAACCTAGCCGACACTCTTGTCGTCTCGTCTCGTCAGTCGCGTCGAATTAGTAAATTGGTAAAAATACGTTTTTTTCTTAAACGTGAAGTTTTTTTTAAAAAAAACCTATGTTACTCTCCATACTTTAAAGCCTGTACCAAAAAAATCGATTGGTTGCTTCGTTAGAGCGAGCGAACGAACAAATAAACAAACACACATTTTCATTTATACTATGACAGTAAGGATAATAAGGATAGTTTCATGCATTTAGCATTCAGTTGTAGTTTTAGACCAAAAATCGTAGTAATTAGATGTAAATAATACAAAAAAATATTTTATTTATAAATTTATTTAAGTTTCAAATCAGTCAGTTTTTTAACAGATCACGCATTTGGCACTTTATTCACTAAATAGTATGGCCTATTAAATATTACAGTCGTTATAAAAGTCGTCAAAAATTTAGCAGATCTCGTTCTGATACATCAAAATCCAAATTAAAAAAAATAGTTTTATGAGTCTATTTAAAGCCTTTAATGCGCTATACAAAACGAATAGATAACAGTTAACTAAAATTACCTGACACTCTATATACACGTAGTTATTTACATTGAGGTTTGTCGCTTGACTTCCTAAGTCATCATACAAATTCAACAAGATATGGCAAGACAACTGTAACTACGAGGATCTTGATACAAGATCCGAAAAAATCTGTACATTATTACAATGACTTACGCTAAATTATTTACAGAATATCTTAAACGTATTCTTCGGACGGTTTTGGCGTTCCGTTTGGAAGTCTTAGAGAGGAAGACATTCGTCCATTTACTGAATCTGGTAACTCAGCAATATCCTTAAATACACCAATCATGCTCTCGAAGTTCGGGCCCCAGTTTAGTAGGTAGTCCCAGCCCAGAGTCCCCGGCGCGGGGGAGCCGTTCGCTTGTCTGTAGAGAGCGGAACCCACATGAGTCGCTAGATCGTCGTCAGACGCGACTAGAGTACTGAGAGACCCTCGAAACGACGAATCGAAGCTCTCGTACGGCGGTGGCAAGATTGGTTTCTTATTATTATTCGTATTAACATTCTGTCTCCTCACATCCTCAGTTTTGTCTGCGCTGATGCTATTATTGTCGTACTCTATCTCCGAACACGTAAAGCTATCGTTACCACTTTCGTCGTCCGACCCGGTGGAGCTTCTATTATCTACGGGGGGGGAGTGATGTCGGTGCGACATGTGGTGACTGACTCCTCCACCGCGCGGTGCCTCACTGGAGCTAGACACCGCATCCAAAGTTGACACTAGACTAGAAGTGCGCTGCCTAGCATTCATTCTCTCGATTTCTTCGGCCGTCAGACCTACAGCTCCGGTGCCGACTGACACTACTTGCGAAACCTTAGGTGTAGCGCTAGGAGTTTTTCTACCGGCTGAGGAACTTTGACCACTTAGCTGTGACATGACTGGACTATTTAAACTACGTTCACTATTGCTGTGTAAAGCATCTTTTCCGACTCCCCCAGAACTCGACGTTGTGGCTAAAAGGGCACTCTGTAAGGGCTTTCCCGATATATCATGTAAGGTGAGGATTCTTGGTTGTTGACTTAATTCACTGCTCGGTGACAATCTCGCAAGTGGAGTCGTCTGGTGTGGTCTCGGCTGAGGTGGCGGCTGTGAACCTTGCGGTATAACCCTCGGTGGATAGCCTCCTGTGTGATGCGGTGAGTGGCGATGCTGAGGAGTTTGATGTTTGTGATGGTACCCTGCTATCGGTGGTGGTGTTGCTTTATATTTACGAGCTCCAGCATTTTCTCGAAACGTTTTATAATGGTAAGCAATATCAATATCAGATGGTGCTATTGAAGATGCATTTTCGAGGTCGTAATGCTCGGGAATTTCAGAATTCATATCTATGCCGCTGGGGTGATCGTGGGTATGATGCGAAGTGTTTGAAGATAGTGGAGGCGGGGAAAGATGATCGTCTCGGGTTGCTTGGCTCTTGCTGATCACTTCTCTTTCGATGATATCAGGCCGTTGAGGTCGCGGAGGGTCTATGTTCATTATTTCCCTATCTTTATATTTTTTAGATAAAAGTTCTGGGCCAACTATATGGCCTACGTTTCGCATTATATCTGCATTTTCAGACATATAGCTACTGAGACTAGTTTCATTATTATGCATGCCTCTCCCCATGAGACTATCGTTAGTCCCTGCGATTAAGTTAGGAGCGTTAAGCATAGCCGGCCCTCCGTTGGACTTTAAATGACTTTTGTTAACTTTAGCGGGGCCATCACATTTTTCTTTCTTTTGTTTTCGAATGCGGAACCCGATAAACGATATTAAAATTGTCAAAATCAATATAACAAAGAAAACTATAACTACTGTAATTCCAACGCTGAGTGGATCTGGATTTTTGGCAAGACCAACTCCAAAGGTATCATGGCATCCTGACAAGATTTTTCCTGTTCGAACCACATCTTTAAATATGCTTCCGTTACCAGTAAATGGTTGTACTTCATAATTAATGCTGAAATTTGCTAGACAACCTTCGTATTTATTATAAGTTGGAATCCATTCTGACTTGAGGCCTCCCAAAGACAGCGTGGTGAGATAGGGGTCTAAAAAGTCGTGCACACTTGCAGTATCAAGTTCTTCGCCCACATTTATATTATCAACGATCAGTCTTATGCTTCTTCCATGGGCGTATAAAGTTATATTATGCCAGTAACCATCTGCAGAATTCATGTTATCAGATTGACTTACATTGACAATAGTGTTTTGTTTAGAGGAATAACTAACTCTTCCATTAGTCAATTCAATCAAGGTGTAATATTTGTCTGTTGCTGAGTAGAAAAGAACTCCATCTTTTTTATGACTCTTGAAGAAAAATGTTAAATGTTTGGACTGATTAGTAGTTTTTACAGATGACTTAGTTACGCCTTTCGATAATTTTCGATTCCACACTGTATTTCCTCCATAAATTGTTTCGAGTAATTGCATTCTTCTGTGTTTTTCTGATATGACAAAAGATATAACACCGTTTTCACCAGTCGAAATACTTTGTAGAGAACTTGAACAATCTGGGGAGGTTAAACCATCACAATCACAGTAGTTTGTTTTCCATCGATCCAAGCATTCGCCACTGCCACAAACATTTTCTTTGAAACAAGTTCCTTTTTCCGTCCTATCACAATGAGGTTCAACTCCTCGCACATTCAAAGGACTTGTTAAGTTCAAAATCCTTCCATTTATTGTGATACTGTGCACGCAGCCAACAAAATCGTCGGAATGTATTTGACCGGGACGCTCTAACACTGGATCAGCCTTGTGTAAGCCTCCAATTAGTAGCGGCTCGTTGTTAAAGTTGAGTGTACTGTAATAAGAAAAATATAAGATGAAAATTTACTTTCTTGAAAGAGTAACGCATCATAATATGTGCAGTGTACTCGTATTTACATACATAAATAGGAACAAAGTTATCATATAGTATAATTATTATGTTTATTAGGAATATCATGTGAATATATGGATTTTATTATATAATTTTATCACTATTACTTGTTACTGTATTACAGAAGGATAAAGTCTCTCCTGAAGTTTTCCTTAAACCACAGAATAAAGTAATTTATCAGCATAAGTGAAAATAATGTATTAATATAATCTTTTATAAAAAAAAGTATAAGCAATACACTGAATTTTGTTGCTGATTATAACATAGTATATGTCTACAATGTACATTTATAAATATGCTTAAATTATTATAGTTACTTACCCTGCTTGTCCAGTGTCGTCACCGTAGCATGTGTCATCAGTGGGGTCACAATCTGTGCAAGCATCACCATGATCCGTACAGATTGCAAAGCTTAGAGAGATAACCCTTCCATTTCTAGTAGCTATTAACTTGTACCACTTCCCATCAGCAAGATTTTTCTCAGTATCTAGTAAGGCTACGGAAGTAATTGATGTTCGAGCTCCTCCAAAAGAAAATACAGGTTTTCCACCAAGTAATTCAATAGCAATAAAGTCAGATCGTCCTCCAGTTTGGGCACCGTAGTTATATAAAAGAAGAGAGTCAGATTTTGTTGTAGCGAAAGTTATCGTTATGTCGTTGGTGGAGGCATCTAAGGCTGGGAATTGCATATATGACAGCTCTCCAAAACCAAACGTAGAACTTTCGCAATGAATTCCATAGCGACCATTTGTACAACTGCATTTATATCCTGGTTTAAGACTTATACAAATGCCGCCGTGCATGCAGGGGTTAGGTCTGCAGGAGTCAACTAGTGCTTCACACTGATTCCCTCGATATCCTGGGCGACATAAGCAGAAGAAAGAATTTCTATCGGAGCTTTCCTTACAAGATCCGCCATTTTTACATGGGTTGCCACTACAAACATCATCTCTTTCTATCTCGCAGGTTTTGCCATCGCGGCGAGCAGGACAACTACAGACAAAGTCATGACCCTGTTTTCTACACTGGCCTCCAAACAAGCACGGATTTGGTGAACACGGGTCTTGTCGACGTTCACAGTTATTTCCAATAAATCTATCCGTACAATGACAGGTATAATCATGGCGCACTAACGGTGATGAAAGTATCAAGGATGTACTTTCTGTTATTTTTGTTTCATCCAAGACTTTAAATCCATCAGTACAAATTCCATCGTTGAGACACTTATGTGTTGAACATGGATAGTAAGGGACTGTGATATCTCTTTTTAAAATTTTGCTTATTTCAGAATGCTTGGTTTTAATGTAGCTTTCCGTTTGTTCTCTTTTCCATGTTTGTTTGTTTCCTTTAACAACCATAGTTACATCTAAATTTGCATCTTCTTCAATCAAGCTATACAAATAAATACTTTCATGTTCTTTCAAACCCATTTTTAAAATTTCAATAGTATTGCGATAATATTGTAAGAGAAATTCAGAAGCTGATATATTACTTATTCTTGTCGTTACTGATTGTTCGACTGTATTGTTATCGAAAGAAAAATATTCAACACTAATAGATGATACAACATCTCTATGTATTCCATCGTTACCAATAACAGAAAATGAATAGCCTTGACCTGGTCTTATGTCATTCGTAAATAGATCACATCCTTTTCTTATATTCAATAATGATAACGTTTCATCAGATGTAGAATCTTTGTCAATTTTACATTTGTATTCGCCGACTATGTCAGGATCATTCGGACGAACGTCAGCAATTTTTCCATGTGGAATCTTATTGTTGAAAGCGTATACAATGATATGAGCAGATCTTGGAGTTGGAGGATTATCATTTCGATCGAGAACTTTAATTTTTATCGTGTAATTTGATTTCATTACAGGAACTCCACTATCTTCAATTTGTATTATTATTTCTAAGAACGGAGTAACTTCTCTATCAATTTTCTTTGTAGTCATAATAACGCCAGTGTGTTTATAAATTTTTACGAAGTTTTGATGCCTACCTCCAATTACGCTATAAGAGAATGGTGCTCCGTTAGGAGGCAAATCTGGATCTTTCGCAGATAGTGTTGTAATACTTGTGTTAGGTGGTTCATTCTCATATACAGCGCCGTCAAAACTAGCAACATCGAAAATAGGACCATTATCATTGATGTCTGTTACACTTATTTTTACAGTGGTAGTCCCTGTTTGTGGAGGTATACCAGTGTCAATTGCTCCAACTGTAAGTGAATATATTGATAAAGTTTCACGGTCCAAATATTTTGCTACTTGTATTTCTCCACTTTGGGGGTCGACTCTAAAATCTTGATTTGCATTTCCATCTATTATTGAGTAGCTGAATTGATTATTTTGTGGGCGAACATCTTTATCGACAGCTTTTACTTGAATCACTTCCTGGCCTAAGGTTGCGCCTTCTGATATAGTAGCTTCATAAAAGGGCTTAATAAATTCAGGAGGATCATTGCCATCTTGGATTGATATAATTACTTGTGCTTCATCTGTATCATTTCCGCGAATGCCACCAGAATTCTTGGCTAATACTGTTAGTATTACTCTATTTTGCGTTTCTCTGTCTAAATATCTGGCAACTCTTATGACGCCAGTTTGAGAATTTATACTAAAACCTTTGTCATTACTTGAGCCTACTAATAAATAATAAATTATACCATCGTCACCGCTATCCTGGTCAGTTGCTTGTATGACTCCAACGTTTGTACCAACATCAGCAGATTCCGAAACATCAAAATGAAATACTGGCTGAATAAATTTCGGATAGTATTCGTTAACGCCTGTGATGTGCACTACAACTTTTGTCGTACTTTTCATAGCGGAATCTGGGTTTGCTGCTAGTATTTCCACAGTGTATTTTGTTTTATCTTCGTAGTCAAATATTTCTTTTGAATATATTTCACCCGTATCGGTATTGATGTAAAATAACGATGACATGTCGTTTCTAATGTTGTACTTAATAATGGCGTTTTTGGGTGAATCGATATCTTTAGCTTGTACTCTAAATATAAAGCTATTTATTGGAGCATTTTCTGGTAAGTATGCTTCATACGCGGTTTGATTGAATATCGGTGCATTATCATTAATATCAGTCAGTATAACAGTAACGGTAGCTGTTGTTTCTTTTGGCTTAAAACCAAGGTCTTTTGCAGTTATATTCAAACGATATTCGTGAATGGAATCATAATCGAGAGGTCGTAGAATACTTATTATTCCAGAGATAGGATTGACATAAAAGTCTTTTTCTTCATTTCCTGAAGTTATTGCGTATCTAATTATACCATTAGGTCCATCATCTTCATCATTGGCTTTTAGTGTAAGTATAGATGATCCAATAGGCTCATTTTCTGGAACAATAACCTGATAGCTGAGTGCTGTGAATTTAGGGCTGTGATTGTTTTCACCAGTTACAACAAATACAATAGATGTTTCGTCCCATTGAGGCGGAATTCCACGATCAATAGCTTTGACTTTAAGTTCATAATATTGTCCTGTATAATAAAATTGTTTGCTGACGATTACCCAGCCACTTAGTCTGTCTATCGAGAAATAGGCAGTTCCATTGCCGCCAGAAATTGAATATTCGATTTCAGCATTAATACCGTAATCCAAAATATCTTCCGCTTTAAGTTTGATTATTTTTTCACCAAGCGTCGAATCAAGAGGAACTGGCACAAATTTTTCATGATCGGTAAACTTAGGTTTATTGTTGTTTGCATCTACAATATTTATTGTGACTAAACATTCCGAGGACATTGGAGGTTTGCCATTATCAGTGGCAACCACAACGACGGAATATGTATTTTCGGGCGATGCATCAACCGACGTTCTTTTATAATTCATCACGAATTTACTTAAAATTTCGCCCGTAGCTGGGTCAATTGTAAACAAATCTGAAGTTTGTTGTAGTGAATAGGATATAATCGAGTTAGGGCCTTGTTTATCTTTATCTGTAGCAATGACCTGGCCAACAAAACTGTTTTTCTTTTGTAGCTCCGGGAAGTTGAAACTATAATATGAGTATTCAAATTCTGGTGCATTGTCATTTTGATCTTGTATTGTTATCGTCAACGGAGTTTCTGACCTCCACGAGCCATCAATAGCCGCAACTTTGAGCACATATTCATCTTGCAGCTCTCTGTCTAATGGCCTAGCAACAGTTACATTACCGCTTATAGGATCAATAACAAATTTTTCTCCTGGATTATGAACAAAGCTATAAGTGGCATTAGCATTAGGTCCAGTGTCCAAATCAGAACTTGTCACTCTAATTACAAAGGATCCAATTTCAGCGTTTTCTGTGACATTAACACTAAATAGTCGTGTAAAGCGAGGAGGATTGTCGTTTTTATCTAGAACAGTAACCAATACAGTTGATGTACCAACCAATTGTGGAACTCCATGATCAACAGCTTCAACAATTATTTCATAGAATGGAATAGATTCCCTGTCAAGTGCTATATTTGTGGATATTTCTCCAGTGTCTGAATCGATAACAAACGTTTCTTCATAATCATTTACCAATTTGTATGATATTCTACCATTTTCGTTAGAATCTTCATCGGTGGCTTCTATTTTTACTACCAATTGTGGTGGTGATTCTTCTTCAGGCACTGATGCATTATACAAAGCATTTTTTATGATAGGTGGATTATCATTGGCATCTGTGACTTTGATTTGTATTTCAATAAATGACTTTAACGGTGGATTATCAGAGTCTTTTACTTCAAACCAAACATCATATAATGGCATCGTCTCATAATCTAATCCTTTTCCTGTAATAAATACTTCACCACTAATTGGTTCCACTCTTAAGGCGTCTCCAACGTTTCCACCAGCAATTGAATATTGTAGCATACCAGCAGGACCACTTTTCGGAGATGTTGCCGAAAGTTGAGTTACTAGTACACCTTCAGGAGTATCTTCAGAGAATGAAAATGTAAGCTTGTTATTTACAGTAAATTTAGGAAAATTCTTTCCAGATTTAGGTATGAGAATAAGTTCTACAGAACTTTGTCTGGGAATTATACCACTGTCACTGGCTATTATTGTCAATTGAATGTTGGACTTGTTTTTGTCCTTATATTTTACTAAATTTTCTTTGGCTTTCACAACGCCTGTCTCTCTATTTATGACAAACAATCCTTTATATTCACCGCTTAGATCATAAAATATTTGTTTATTTAGACCAACATCGTTGTCTTTAGCTTTGGCCCCAAAAATAAAATCTCCTGGAGTAGTTCTTTCTGAGATAAATACTTCGTAGCTTGATTGCGAAAAAGTGGGCGTGTTATCATTTTCGTCTTCAACGTAAATAGTCAAATTAACAGTTGCCGTTTTTGGGTCCGTCGTCGAAGAATCTTGTGCCATGATTATCAGGTAATAGACGTCCCATTCTTCTCTGTCTAAGCTTTGCTGGGTAACTATGACACCTGTAACGGAGTCTATTGAAAATCTTTCTGACTTTTCACCGAGCAGAGAATATCTTATTTTTGCGTTATTTCCAATATCTTTGTCTATAGCTTGAGGACTAAGTATAATGACTCCAGCAGGAAGGTTTTCTTTCACAGTTGTTTTGTAAAATTGTCTTTGAAACTCTGGGCTGTTGTCATTTACGTCTTGAACTTGAATTTTAACAGTACCGGAACCAGTAAGTGGAGGAGATCCTGAAAATAGAATATTATTGTTTAACAATAGTAACTATGCATTAACTTATTATGAAATAGATTTTGTTCGCAGGGATCCCGATAAGAGGTGTATAAAATAATAAACTTTCCTCCACTATCAAATCTCTTTGGGGTAGAATGTATCGTAATCCTTTCTTAGCAGATGCTTAAATCATAATTTCTTCTAGCATGCCAAATTTCAGTTCAATCTATGCAGTGGTTTGGACTGTGCTTTAATCGCTACGGCGGTAAGTCAGTCAGTAGCCTTTGAGTTTCATATATCCCTGGACTACCATTGTAGTTCACAAATATAAAAATTTGTAATTGCCAAGAATCTGTACCACCCATCGATATGACACTTCATGTACTTGTGCAGTGTACAATACGCAAGTGCTCTGTGCAGCAGAGGCACGGGTCACGTGTGGTTCTTTATATGGAGTCTGCTAAGCATCGTAGTTCACGATGCGTATGACCACATAATAAATATGGTATGACCTAATACGTAAGTGTTTTTTTTCTAACATATTTTTTGCTTTACTTTAGTTTTAAACTTTCTGTTAAATGGAAAACATAGTTTGTTTATGTGGAAACATGAGGAATATAATAATACAGGTTTAGTTATAAATTGTGCACTACTTGTTTTTTGTTTTAGGAACACAATACCCGATCGACGATCTTTACAAATTAAAGATTGGTTTCATGATAATAATGTCAAGGATAGTCACGAGGAATTTTTCAATTCGAACTTTGAAGAATACCATAATATAGAACACCAAGACTAGTCTGAATTGGAATAAGAGGCCAAATTGCCTTGATATGCTGGCAAATGATAGACCGCCTCCAGTACAGAGAATAAAGTGCATGGAATATCATAATAGCATTCTACACCAAAGATCATTGCCTATGTTCTTATTTTGTGATATAGTGACACTAAGGGCCTGTTTCACCGATAATCTGTGAAAAAGGTAATGGACAGCCTAACGGAAACTTTATTATTAAGCGGTGATACAAGCCCTAAGTGATTTTGTAACGACTGTAGTACACGCGACCACTTACGTGAGTTTTAGGGGCGCGACAACTTTAGGATATTTAGATTAGATATGCTGGTACTTAAATTCCAATTTATAAAACATACCTGTATCCATAGCCACAAGAGACAGGGTGTATTCATCTTGAGTTTCTCGGTCTAGCGTTCTTAGCAAAGATATTTCTCCGGAAGATGCATTGATTTTAAACAAATCAGTTTCACCTTCTTTTATAAAATATCTCACTTGATTATTAAACGGTGGTGAATCGGCATCGAATGCATGCACCGTCAATATGTAGCCACCATTTGGTGGTATTACATTTTCCATAACGTATGCTAAATATGGCGAATCTAAGAATGTTGGTGGATTATCATTAATATCTTGAATCATTATTGAGAGTTGCGCTGTATCATATCTTACATCATCTGTTGCACAATCTTCTGCTCTTATAGTTAGCACATAACGAGATTTTCGTTCAAAGTTTAAGTTTTTTGCTACTCTTACTATTCCACTATCTTCTGATACACTAAAATCTCGATTTTCATCACCAGATGCGATGGAATATCTCACTCTTCCATTTGCACCTTCATCTATGTCAGTAGCGGAGACCTGAAAATTTCAGTTGTCAAATTAAAACAAATTTAAATAACGTGTCATGAAAGCAGCTGTTTAACTTCCGACAGAATCATTAATCAAATCAGCTCAATCTCGAAGACTTAAGATTATACTTGAGTTCATAGTAAAAGTTGGTAGTTTTAACAAAATACTAAATTCACGATAAAATGAACTTACTTGTAATACGCTAGCACCAATACTAGCATTTTCAGGTACAGACGCACTGTAATGTTTCGGATCAAACACTGGACTATTATCGTTTTCATCTAGGATATTTATGGTGATCTTAGAATTAGTGAGGTTCGGTGGATCACCTCTGTCTTTAGCAGTAATCATGATCGTATAGCTGGATTTTAATTCTCTGTCTAATTTTCCGGTGGCTCGGAGGATACCATCAACATTGCCCAGCGAAAATAGTCCATTGACCTCAGGATTTGACGTCATAAAATATTCCACATATCCATTTCTACCCTCATCTTTGTCTATCGCCTTCACTGTCATCACCACAGTATTCAGCGGTATGTTTTCTTGAATCGACGTCGTGTTGGACGAAACGAACTGCGGTGCCATGTCGTTTACATCTTTGAGTTGTATCGTTACCTGAAAAGCAGTGTTTTCGGTTAAACGCTTCAAACTGGTCGGAAAGTCAAAAATATCACATATATTTATGAATTTAACACGAAAAGAATTCATAAAATTCGACTTAGCACGGTCCTGTAAAAACAACACAGCGCCCGAGCTATAATAATGTGTAAAGACTTTTTATAAAATGTAAAAAAGTTCTCTACCTGGACAGTTGAGGATAGTCGGGGTTCGGGAGGCTTGGCCATATCGCGAGCGGTAACGATGAGGTTGTACGTGGGGATGGATTCTCTGTCCAACTTTCTCACTGTGACGATGGTGCCATTCTCGGATATGCTGAAGTCGTGATTCTCATCGCCAGAAGTAATCGTGTATGCTAGTTTACCGTTCCAACCTGAAATATTGTACTTATTCATTTTTGTTCTCGTTTGAAATTACTTCAAAAGTTTTCATCGACCTTAACCGGTTTTACATTGATGTACCACGACCCTTTTATCTCGCTTACCGAATTTTATTTAACCATGTTAAAATCACAAAAAAAAATTAAAAAGTCTCTTACCGGAATCGATGTCTGTCGCGCTAACAGCCACTACGGAGGTTCCTATCGGCACGTCCTCCAGGATCTCATTGGAGAAGCTCATGGGATCGAAGATGGGCGCGTTGTCGTTGAGGTCCACCACGTTGATGTAGACCGTCACCGTGCCGGACAAGGAGGGATGTCCTCCGTCCTGCGCCTGTGCCACCAGGATGTAATGCTGTGTCTGAAATTAGAGAAATTGAGGCTATAGTTGAAGATGATAGATATTGACAGACAGATATTTTTACATTTTGTTGTTGTAAATAGTGCTTTTTCGTAGAAAATCGTATTTAATAAATGTTCTAAACGTTAATTACATTATCTCTTATTACAAATAATCAAACACTTGTGCATTTGCCTTCGTAAATCTCAATCAGAAGAATAAAAAAGCTATAGATGATATTCGAACACTTAACAGCTATAAAGTATAATCGATTCATAATATTGTCAAAGGCCTGCGCAAAAACGACGCACTGAATCATTTCGGGCAACATTTTACGTCTGGCATCCCGATATTCCATATAATAGGTCACCGAGACTTGCCAGCTATGACAAACTCCCTCATTCTCGGCTCGATGCCCAAAAAACGGGCCCGGCCTCGGAATCCGGCCCAAATGTTTTGCGGACGGCCGCTTTGTCGACATTGTTCGGCCCTTAATTCCGATAGCGGACTCGCAAATGCCGAGTATGATGCGCGGGCGCAAAAAGCGCAGACGAAATTAGCGCTCTAGTACGGGGAACCGGGGGCGACGGCGGGGCGCGCGGGGGGGTGGAGAGGAGGGGAGAGGTGGGTGCGGGGCGGCGGGCGGTCAACGGCGAATTGTTTTTACTAATTAGCGAGCCCGGCTGACTTGATGAGACGCGAATTGCGAGAATTCGCTGTGAGTTGTGTCCGCTCACGACGAAAGTGTGGTTAAGTAACTGCATATTGCCTATTCGCGTTATGAGTGTCAATGTTAAGTTGACAATAATTTTGTACTTCGATGTCCAATTAAATAAACTACTCTAACATTGCTGATGACTAACTGCGAAGTTAGCGGAAATTAACTGTTTAATTATTATGAATCTTGAAAGCCTATTTCTTAAAATATGTTTTCATAACGCTGCACTGACGATATACATTTTTGCCGTGGGAGAGCCATGCTTTGGCACGAATGGGCCGGCTCGGCCGGAGTGATACCAAGACCTCATAGAAAACTGGCGTGAAACGGCGTTGTGCTGTGTCTCTTCGGTGAGTAAGTTTACCGGTGGCCCAACTTCCCTTATCCATTATCCCTATTCCCATTCCCTATTCCCCAATAAAGACCAGCAACGCACTTTCGACTCTTCGGATGTCGCTAATGTCCATGGGCGACGGCAGTTGCTTTTCATCAGGTCACCCGTCAGCTCGCTTGTCCCCTAAATATCATTTTCAAAAATACAAATTAACTCAAAGGACTGACTGACTGACGTAGCGACATATCAACGCACAGCCTAAACCATTGAACGGATCGGGATAAAATTTAGTATGCATATAAATGTAAGTAGGCTCGTCCCGCTAGGAAGGTATTCTGATTAAAACTACCCTCAATGGGATAAAATAGAGATGAAAGCTTTTATGAAAATACTCCTAAACGCGAGCGAAGCCGCGTAACAAATCTAGGTGTTAATCATTATATACTAGAGCTTTCGGCTAACATTAAAACCATTAACAATCAACAAAACTGTTTAATAGATAAACTCTAGGCAAAAACTTATAAAACACGCACTATGACATCTAACATTCAAAGTACAAGTTCATATCTCTACAAAATTTACATAATCAATTATAAAAAACACACCGAGTTAATTCTAGCATCGTTTACATAAAACGCCATGAAATATTTTTATTGCTGTGGGCGAAATAATAAAAGCGAGTGATTTATGTGTATAGCCTAACGACTTGTCATTTCACTGTGGCCACTCTGTTCGGAGTTTATCTACCTCTACGGAAGCCCTATGTCGGACACATAAGGTACTCTTTCCCATAAAAAGTTTTTAATTTAACGGCGTAGCCTTGACGAGTGCAGGCAACAGCAAAAACGTGAATGAAGCTTTATTGAAGCTAGCTCTTAAACTTCAAGTAGGCACGATGACCGTGAACGTAACCTGTAGATGATTTAAGTTCATAAAAATTTTAACAAAAACTAAGCTTTAGTTGAAGATAACTTGGGAGAAACAAGGAATGTTAAAAGAACAACTAACACCTTTATATGCACAGAACAAATAATATAAATTAAACGAAAACAGTTGACTGCGACAATTTCACTCAATTCTGATTTTTGTAATAAGAAGTATTAAGTACATAAGTATGCAACTAAATTGCAAGTTATTAATTGCATTCAAACACAAAATTTAGTAGGAAGTTGCAAGTTAGAATTTAGTTACTACTTAACCAGATAATTAGAAAATTTTCTATTTTTTAGTTAAGTTCGTAAGCGGGGCTTGTCGCTTGACACGTTTGGACAGGTACATTTCAGCACAATTCAGTTAAACAAGTGTGGTGTAGTTAAACAAGTTCACAATTGTAATGGCGTATTCGGGTAGAGTTTTTCGTGGTCCTGCTTTTAGTAGGTTTTTCAATAATTTTTTCCTCGAAAACCTCATCAATAACAAAATTTTATGGCAGAGTTTCCGACTTCTGTACGTTGTTAATCGTCCATCTTCAGTTAAATAAAGAGCTTAACTACTATAAAATACGTTTGGACATAAACTTAAAATTAAGTCACTTCAAATTTAGTTGCCTACTTATCTACTTAATACGTGTAAACTAGATATAATAGAATGATACACTATAAAGCTAACAGCTGACATTAAAAAGTCAGTTTCGCAAACAAAGTGACATTTCTTGTTTTTCCCGTGTGGTCTTTAGTTTACATTTTTAACCCGGCTGCGCCAGAAGGAGGGTTATGTTTTCGAATGTATGTATGCATGTATGTATGTATAATTGTTTGGCAGGATATGCAGCCTACACGGGTTGAAGAATTTCAACGTATCGTTACATTTGTCTTGATAGCGCAAGTGACGCTGGGTAAATTAAAAAAATCAAAATAGCAGATTTTACAGTCAAAAAATTTTGAGTCACCAAAAATTTTTGGAAACTTTTGGTGACTCAAAATTTTTTTTTGTCCAAGTAGGTCGAATAGGGTATTAAAATAAAAGGCTTTAAATAGCCATTCTAGAAACATACATAACTTGATGTTTAAATTGCAATCGTTGTTGCAGTCGGGTTTTTTGTTTTTGGACATATAGCTTGTTTTAATATCTTTATTGAGTTCTTTTCGTATAATAATTAATGTACTGGTTCGTAGATTTTGTATGCACAAAATGCTCCAATTGGAGGTTAAACACACACAGATTTTCATAAAAAACACGCAAAAAGTTTAGCCGTTGTTCCAAATGGTACTACTCGTGTAATATTATTATTTATTATAATCTCGTTACCTTCAATTCAAAGATGGCAGACAGAACGCGAGTGCACAAAACGAAGAATTTGACATTTTTATTAAGATAATTCGCGTCCGTATCGTGAATATAAAGGGCTCCATCAGTAAACCTCGCCCAAGGGCAATTTACCCGCACCCTGGGGACCAATTCTAATGCCGGCTGCACACTCTCTCCGAGAGATCTCCGGCGGGCGTCTCGTGGCGAGACTCCCGACCGAGGATGTCAGGCGAGACGAGACGAGACCCATTTACACCCGCACTCGGGCGGTCTCGGTGAGAGTGTGCACCCGGCATTACGATTCGAAAATCACTCCGAACGCAGCCTCCGTCCGTCCTGCTTTCCACCCGCTTGATGTCGTAGTAACATTCGAGTTATAAGAATAGGACCCCTGCACCGCGCCGACTATAAATCTTATTTATCCGTATTTTATTTAAAAAGGAATTCTCATACGCAACTGTCGCGTTAAAACTGAAATATCGCTGCTGACCTGATTGTTATTGATGCTTCCTTTACTGTGCGAGATTAGTCTTAAAAACTGAATGAGTTAATTATGGATTTCTTTTCTGAAGGACTCGCAAACGGTCAGAAAAATCTTTTAGAAATATTTATTTTAAGACGTAAATGGACCAGACTCGGGACTCTTAATGTATTATGTTATATGCAGCGCACGAGTATCCCGTTTCGAATTTAGAATGTGATAATGTTTCTTCCTGTCTTTCTGTCTCTTGCGTATTCCACACTCAACCCCATCGAGCATATCTATACATATAATAAAACAGTAAAATTGTAGTGTCTGTATATTAAATATTTTTACAAAATAATCAATGTGGGGGGTGCTAAGGAGCAGTAATAGAACACATATCGATAAAAAAAGTTGTCTGTTTGTACGTGCTAACCTCAGGAACTAGTGTACGGATTTGAATAAATCTTTTTTTGTTTAATAGCTATTAGGGCTGTGCAGCATATAGGATACTTTTTATCCCGAGACAATGCACGGTTCCCGCGTGATATACAAATTTTTGCGCAACAAAGTTGCGGGCACTAACTAGTAACCACTAGAGAAGTAATGTAAGCGATCGGTGTCCGAAACTTATCAGAGTTTTGGCACTGATAAATTAACCGCGAAAATAAGAGACCTGTGTGTATGCACTCCGATACATCCGACCAATCAGAGAGCAGTGGCTTCCGGCGGAATTATCTTCGATCAAAACTACCTAATAACTTTTCCACTCTTTTTTTGTTATATGCTCGATGGCCAAACTGCTGGATACAACCGACATAAAACATACTATATGACGTTTCAATGGGCATCCAACTTTGCATTAAAATTACAATAAATTGGTACAGATTTCAACTTATGGGATAAAACTAGAGAAATATGACTAATACTTGTAAGTAGATCTCCGTTAGCAGCATAATGGCGGTTATTAAGAGTCGTAGCGGCGGTCATCGACCCCGATGTAAAGATAAGGTGATCAATGCAAAGTACATAGATAGCCGGTGGGACCTGTCAAGATGACGTACCGTCAGCAAAGCACTTCTTTATGAAATTGAAGGGCGAGCGAGCGGGTCACCTGGTGGAAAGCGTCTGCTATCGTCCAAAGACAGTAACATCAGTATCGGTAACAGGCTTCGGTAATAGGGTGTGAAGTGTAGGTCGATTAAGCCTACGGTAACTCAGGCAACCTAATAAGGTCGTAATAGTAAAATCCCAAAGAAATTGCTCTGCATTAGTTTTGGTAAATTTTATTGAAAAATCGAATAGTTTTGATAAAGCAGTTATTTCAAAATTAATTTAAATTGATTGTTAATTTCTTGTATTGTAAAATTTTTAGTTTTTTTTTTTTCAAAAAATATGTCAAAATTAATCGCTCTAAGCAATATTGCTAAGTGACCTTTTTAGAGGAAAATACAGCGCCACGCCGTTTCACGCCAGCTTTCTGTGTGAGGCTATGGTGTTTCTCCGGTCGAGGCGGCCCATTTGTGCCGAAGCATGACTCCACCAAACTAGCTTAGAGTGCAGACGGTTCTAATTCACAAAAAGGATATTGTTAGACGAGATATCTTTAAGTAACATTATAATAAGATTTTAATGCTTGCGTGGTCCAGTGGTATGAAGGAAGGAGCATGGCTCTCGATTCGGGGTCGTGGGATCGATTCTCGCGTTATTTAGTTAGGACAATGCGCGTGCAGGCTGATTATTATAGTGAAAAATAAGACGACCCATGCGTCGGATGGCTAAGTTAAGTCGGTCCTGCGCCTGATCTCTCGCCAGTCGTGTCGGTCTTTTATTAATTTGAAATCAGGAGCTCAGAAATAAAATTTCAGGTCACTTAAGAAATGACGCACTTCTGTAGAGACTTTAAAAGAAACTTTTTCACCCCTTTCGGGGTAGAAATAAAAAAAAATGCCTAAACACCTATCCGTTTATTTGGAATCAGTAGCTCAGAAATTAAATTTCATGTCTCTAACTCAAGAAATGAACTTTCATACAAACTTTCAACCCCTATTTCACAGCCTTAGGAGTAAAATTTATAAAAAATTCCTTTTTAGTGAATGTCTACTCAATAAAACGATCCTACTCACCATATTTCATGACTATAGCTTTAACAGTTTTTGCTCGGCGATGATGAATCAGCCAGTCAGTCAGGACTTGTTATTTTATATACATATATAGATAGATAGATGGGAAAATATTTGTCTTTCCTTCAAGTCCTAAGCAAACAATTGACTTTGTTTTACCATAGATTTAGTTTATATGGTGAGTAATATAAGCTACTTTTGGTCTGGGAAAAAACATCAAGTTTTTTAAATTTCGGTAGTTTTAAGCGACTTTAGGAATTTTACGTGAGCTACGGCGCGGGCAATAGCTAGTTATCAATATTGTTAAGTAGTAATGAGTACCTACATTTTTTAACTTTTTTCGCCATTGCCCGCGGCCACAATTTCTCATTGTCGTTATGTAAAGTAGGTGATAAATCGTAAAAATCGTACGTCACTGCGTTCATAAACAAGTCGCGTCCCGATTACTAGTAGACGTAGAAATTGCGTATAATTACGCGGTTGAGCTTATGGCCTGATTGTACCTAAATGGGCCCAGAATAATATGATCAATAGAGAAGTAATGTGAGCAATCCGTGTCCGAAACTTATCAGTGTCCCATATTTGTCAGCACTGTACGCGCCGCACGTACCATACGCGCTGCATTTCAGGTTAACCTCAATTGGATCGTATGTTATAATGTTTATTTTTTCTTTTTAATTTGTAAATGATAATAACGTAAGAACTCCTAGAAGTACATTCATCCATATCGTTGGTTAGATACGCTTCTGATTTCATAAAGTGAATTTATGAGACTATCAAGGAATGCGATGTGTACGGCGTGTGCGGTGCGTAGGGCGTGTGCGGTGCGTACGGCGTGTGCGGTGCGTAGGGCGTGTGCGGTGCGTACGGCGTGTGCAGTGCGTACGGCGTGTGCGGTGCGTACGGCCTGTGCGGTGCGTACGGCGTGTGCGGTGCGTACGGCCTGTGCGGTGCGTACGGCGCGTCGTGTGCGGTACATAGGGTGCTGACAAATTAATTGTTCGATCACCTTAAAAGGCAAGCAGTAAAAGTGTGTGTTACAAAAGTGTTAACTATAAAGAAATGTTAAATATTATAAGATTTCAAGTTACAAAAAAAATGGCAAAAATAAGGAATTTATAAAATTTCTAGGAGAAAGTATAAATATCTCATTTTTAACGGTATGCTGTAAATGTTAGTCAACTTATTAATGAACTTACTGATGATATAAAAGAGAAAGTGGTTTTGTAAAAATCTGTGTTTTTCCGATAGATTGCTATGTTACTTTTATTACAGAGACTAGCTGTTGCCGACTACGTCCGCGTGAAACTTTATAAATTCTCCCGTTTTTAACACTTTTTGATTACTGCTCGGCTCCTATTGGCGTAATTCTCGATAAATTGACTAAACAAAACAAAAAGTATTTTTCAATTCCGTCCAGTATTTCCTGAAATTAGCGCGTTCAAACAAACACTCCAGCTTTATATTATTAGTATACACTCTTAGCATGCCGTTACGTCTTTATTCAGTTGTCTAAAGATAAGTTGATTTTTTATTAGAGGGCAAACGAGCAAATGTGTCACCAGAGTGCCGAGTGCGAGTTTCGCGTTTCGCGTTTACTAGGATTTTTATATGGGATATGTACATGTGACCGCGAGCATCGCTAGATGGCGCTGTACAAATCCCATACAAAATCCTACTTACTCTGATGACAATCAACTAAAATTGCAAACGTTTTCTTGATTTATTCTTCCACGTTATTTGTTTTGACGACCTCTGTGGCTCAGTTGGTAAGCTTAAGTCGGGAGCCGCGGGCTCGAATCCGATATCGACGGAAAAAGCTTTTCAAGATTCCTGGGTCTTGGATGTGAATTACATATATATTTGTATCATATAATAAAAATATGAAATATATGTATAGCGTAAAAGTATCAAATATATTTCCGTTGTCTTGCATCCGTAACACAAGTTTCTCAGTTACTTAGCACGACTGACGTGGTGTGTAGCGTCCAAAGATATTCCCTATAAGATATTTTTATTTAAAGGTAAATATTAACACATACATAGGTGCTGTTTGTAAGTTTTGACTTGTGATATCGGATAAATACTTTAATTCCTCAGGCTTCTGTAATATGTTTTGTTATAACGCTACCAGATAACAAAGGTCTACCAGCTGCTTTTGAATCAAATTCTTTATAAGCACAACTAATGTTAAGCCTTACCTCCTCATAATCCAGCCTTGCTGTAAGCGTGAAGACCCCAGTTTGGGGGTTGAGTGAGAAAACATCGTTGGCCCAGTCTGACACAACGCTGTACGTCAACTGCGCGTTCGCCGCTGCGTCTGCGTCTGTCGCAGCGACGGAGCCGACGACGGCGCCGCGCGCTGCGTTCTCAGGGACGTCGAAGGAGTACGCGTTTTCGGCGAAGACTGGTGGATTGTCATTTGTGTCTGTCACCTGTGAACATGACAGAAATAATTAGAACTGGAAAATGTACTAGGATTATAGGGTTTTTTAACGCTGTTATATGTTATTTTTGGCAGCAAGGTACCATGCGAAAATTGTGTCATATTTGCTGTCAAATGTCGCAAGTCGCGAGATATGCAGTCATCCTGCCGCTTGCGTATCGATTGATTAATCTCCTACTACTAAATACTTCTTTATTTATGAAGACTTTTGTGGAAGATACAAAATTGGACGACGCGGCAGAATGCAACTAGTAATTCAAAATTCTTAACAAGTCACTAAACTGTAAAAAAAAACTAGTTGATAAAGTGGCAGTTATCTAGACACATTGTAGTTATAAATTTTATATTCTAGTCAAACCAGTTCCAAAATCCCAGATTGCAGAGCCGTTAATATGAAATACTGTCCCACTCGATGGCAAGTCGAAATTAAGTCATTTAGAAGTTTTTATAGCGGTAACTTTTTAGGGGTCTAATTTTGGTGCAACGACTCAAGGATATTTAAAGATGATTACATATAGGCGATCGGTCCGAATATTGGAGCATTAATGTGATCGCATATTTGTCAGCACCGAACGCGCCGCAGGCACCGCACGTACCGCATTTTAGAAATAGTTGTTTGCAAAGATGAAAACCTAGTACACGCACCACATTTCTAAAATAATCAAATTAGGCTATCAAGAAATGTGGCGTGTAAGGTGCTGATAACTATCTCCCTTATTCATAAAAATATTTAAGCAATGTTTAACCAATCAAGGTTTGCTGTCACTTTCTATCCTGTGACGTTTTTAATATTCCGCAAAGGGACCACGAACCTTGATTAGTTAGACACTGTTTAAATATTTTCATGAATAAGGGAGATAGTTATCAGCACCTTACACGCCGCATTTCTAGATAGCCTTATTTGATCATTTTAGAAATGTGGTGC
This sequence comes from Cyclargus thomasi, assembly GCA_026546445.1. Classification (NCBI taxonomy): domain Eukaryota; kingdom Metazoa; phylum Arthropoda; class Insecta; order Lepidoptera; family Lycaenidae; genus Cyclargus; species Cyclargus thomasi. The sequence continues at coordinate 6,438 of JAOTAV010001124.1, read as the reverse complement.
GTGTACTAGGTTTCCATCTTTGCAAACAACCATTTCTAAAATGCGGTGCGTACGGTGCCTGCGGCGCGTTCGGTGCTGGCAAATATGCGATCACATTAATGCTCCAATATTCGGACTGGTCGCGGCCCGAGCGGACCCGTGTATACAGAAACTAAAGCTAGTCCAGTTGGCCTGCGGTCAGATCGGCCAATAGAACCTGATCAGGTGACCTGTGCATCGGACACACAGGTCACGGGTCCACTTGCGTCGGACAGGAGATGCTGTTCAACAACCAGGCTGGAAGCCTTAGACGGGCAATGTCATAAAGATACCCGAAATCTCTATAAAGTTCTTTCTTGTGGATTTGTCATTATTTTAACCTAGCGTCTGATCACTTGTTCTGACCACCCTAGACTAATCGATATCGATAGATAATCGAGTCTGAACCACTAAGTTAAATAGTGCACGCTATACGATTTTAGCGCCCCCGCCTGATCCTTGCCGCAGACTAATTAGCCGATTAGGTTAATCAGTAATTAACTGCTATGTCTCATTACACTAACGTTTGGATTTGGATTTTTTTTTTGATTTATTCTGAGGAAAATAATTTTTATTTTATTTTTATATTGTCCATAGCTGTTAAAAAAAAGTAGTCTTGTCACACGCATTCTATTGACTGTGCTCGTTTGATCGTGTGTTTTACATCTACCTGTTGTTTACTTTTCATTTACCTCTCTTTACGTTCCACTTACGTTTCATTTACCATTAGGTTGCGTCCTCACTCCGGTGTCGGGCAAGGTGTGACATTTTCATCTCATTACACACGCTTTTATTTGACCTATTACTTTTGTTTTTTGGAGTAGTCAATGAAAAGGGCGATAGCCAATCGCCAAAAAAGATCGGTAATTTTCATGTTTAAAATAATAATCTATGCAATACAAGAGAGATTGCAAGATGATTTATCTCAAATTAAATACTTTTTGGATGTGACATTTTTATATAATAAGTGAAATTACTTAGCACTTTGATTCTTGGCTGAAAATCTAGATTGGAAACGATTACAGTTGTTCAGTGTTTATTTCTATTGTTATTTGACTCGACCATTATAATTGGTACAATGTATCTTCTGATTCGACGAATTACTTTCAAGCGTAATGTATAAATAATAACCATTATGCTTACGATAAATTCACATGTTCTCTCTCAATAAAACTGCGTCATACTTGGCTACTACTTTATTAAATAGCAATCGTAAGAACATTTGGAGCAATGTGCCAATTGCCAACTAAAATAACACCACTAGTTTATCATATTTAATAATCTCGTTATAGTAAATCTAATCTGTATTCTCTAATTGACATAAGTAACGATGTAGCGGTCTCCAGAAATCACAGAAACAAAATATACGGTAACTTAAGAGGTATTGGCCAATACAACTGTGGTCTTAATGTAGCATATTAGTGGCAAGATTTTGCACAATCTGTTATCACAGAATTTAACACTAAACAGAAACTAAAAGACCGACATCATACATTTTTTGTATTACGCTATCCTTACTAAGATTTGAAGCCTAATCCTCCAAATAAAATAATAGACAAGGGCTGACCCTTGTTTTCCGCAAAATGTGATTTATGTCGTTGTGGACACATCAATGTTAATTTATTTGTTGTAGTATTTTCATTCAGAATCAAAATTAAATATGAAATGCGTCTCGTTATTTTGATGATATACAGTATACAGATTTAACAGAATAATTACCGTGTGCCCTACAAGTTGACCCGTTTACCGTCAGGTGGGCGACCATATAGGCTGTATCTACTACCGCCCACGCGTGGGACGATAAAATATTTATTATCAACCAAATTTACGAGTTTTCGAGAGGAAATATCGAACTCATTGCGACACGAGGTATTTAAAATTATACGGCTGTTTCGTGAAACCTAATTTAGATTATTTAATAAACCGGTAAGTTTTTTAGGATTTTTAACACCTGATACTGGGGTCGAGGAAAATTTAAAAGGAAGTAACAGCAGTAATAATATTTTTCTTATTATTAGTAACAAAAACTACGTTCAAAAATCACAACATTTTGATTATGGTGAGCTTTGAAATGACGATTTGAAGTAATATAACTATCAGGGGTGATTCACAGGAACAGAATTCATAGAAATCACGAAATGAATTAAAAAGTTTCATGCATGGTTGCGTGATTCTACTAGTCGCGTTAGAACTTTTGTTAGAGCGCCGATATCTGTAAACTGCTTCACGAAACGTCGCTTGATTTCTCAGCTAGTTTATTCGTTTTTTAGATTAGTCTGATTTTCGCAACCTAATAATGGTCAACGTTCGTTACAAGACCTTCTAACAAGTTCAAACACGACTATGATACGATATTCCGTCATGGTATGATAGTGCCTATCTTCCGTATTCATCACCAGACCTTGAAACCTAATCATGGTCAACGTTCATAGCAAGACCTTTCTAACAAGTCCAAACACGGCTATGATACGATATTCCGTCATGGTATGCTAGTGCCTATCTTCCGACTTCATCATTAGACCTTAAAACCTAATCATGGTCAACGTTCATTACAACGATCATCCATCATGAAGTTCTACTTCATATCATTCGGCTCCATCATCAGATCACCTTGACAGTACCATATTATTGTATTGTCATCAAAATCAAATACAGCTGCCAATTTTTATGACGCTACGTACGATCTTTAGAACATGGTTTAATACACAGTCGTAGTTACATACGGGTCTACCTAATAAAAGCATGTTAAGTATACACTACATATTCTAAACTTAATATAAAAACTGTTACCTGCACCACAATCTTGGCATCCGTAAACTGGACTCCATCATCAGCTCGCACCACAACCTCATACTCCGATATCGTCTCCCTGTCTAAGGGTTCTCTCAGGGTCAGCTGCCCAGTCTTGGAGTCGAGGGCGAAGGGCGTGGGCTCATCGGACTGGATGCTGTACTTCGTGACTCCAATGGTGTCAGGATCCTCAGCGGTGATGGTGGCTATCACCTGCCCAGGTGCGAGGTCTTCCGATGCGAAGTACGCTGGAGGAATATTCTTGAACTCCGGTGGGCTGTCGTTTTTGTCCAAAATGCGGACCTCGATCTGTGAATAATAAATAGACTAGTTTTATAAGATAGGCAATATTCTTGATAAATAATTTACCAAAATTGCATGATACAGGTATGTCTGGTACTTATTTGCTCATAAATAGAGCTGTAAGATTTGAATGTGTTTTATCGCTATTTTTAATCACTGAAAGGATAGTCGTAGAATGGTTTTTATGCTACAACTAGTTAGTGCCAGCAACTTCGTTGCGCAAAAACTTGTATATCACGCGGGAACCGTACCTTTTCCCGGGATAAAAAGTATCCTTTATGTTGCCCATACCTAATACCTATTTAACAAAAACATGTTAATTCAAATCCGTCCAGTAGTTTCTGAGATTTTTTTAAAAATATTAAATGTAGAAATACTCCAATTTGACTGTTTTATTATATTATAGATAAGATATAGTTGTGTGGTTTTCGCTTTAAAGTTATTTCGTCAGAAAGTTTGATGGTTCCTTAATGATCGGCGAATACAGACGAGCGCTATTGAGTAGAGGGATACTCCTCGTCTTCCTCCGCTCGCCAATATTCGTCCATATTCGCCTTTGATCGGTGAGTTGACAAATTACTACGAACGACACAGCAGCTAGTATGCTGCAGCGAATATCGGTGATTATGACGAACCCGCATAAAGCAACATCTAATTCATTCATCATAAAATATTTGTACGTAAATTTAATATTCATGTATATTGTAATTGCTACGTTGTATCCTTTAATGTTTACACATTCGCAGGTGGAAATAATGTAAATATATACAAATATAAGTACACCTTCACGCGACGTCGCGTTTACATTCTAGCAATTACGGTAAACAATATTATCCGACGTAAAAAATGTTTACATCTTTATTAGCTTAATGCCGTGTAAATAAAAAACTTTGTACTAAAATTTCGCACCTCACTTAGCGATAATGTACACATGTTTATCGTTAAATATGGAATTTATTTTTATTGCGCTTGCGGAGATAAGGGGATAAGTAACGCGACATAAAACGGCGTTATCCAAGATATTTCAATGAACAACTTACTTTGTATCTTTATCTGTCATTGTTATATATTATTTATCATATTTTGGAATCGACAGGCAGAACAAACGATTTGTTGATCGATATTTTGACGATGCATACTTAATTCATGAAACTTTTTAGACGAAAAGGTCATTTTTGGGGGCATTGTTTCTTGGATTGTTAAAATTCTTTCCCTAACTAATTGGCTTTCGAATTTTATGCGAGGGATAAGCGAACCTACCTTTGGTGTGCCGACGCATGACGATAGTATTGAGCGGGGCCAATAAAAATGTATTTAAACAAACATAAAATGGCGTCGCCATGTTTTATTCAAGCCCTACAAATCCGGTGCGAGGTAAAAACAAATATTTTAATCCCCGTAATGGAGTCAGCGTCTTTCACTTTATGCGGCTTTTGAGCGAGGATTCGTGTGTGTTATATACTCTCAGGGATTTACTGACTAAAATGGTGTCTTAAGAAACACTGATTCTTACCTATATCCATTTATGTATTGACGTAAATATTTAGTGTCTGTGGAAAGCTCATAGAATACCTTGACCTTGTAGCGTTTTTGCTTTGATGCACTATTACTAGCATTGTTGTAACTACAAGGTGGCAAGCCGGGAAAATGCCACGGGCCCCAGCCGGAAAGGGCCCCCGATCAGCCCCCCTAGGCAAGTGGCAAGCGATTATTTTTTACAATAACTGCTAAATGTGTTTTTGTATTGGTTTGACATAGTGGAACGAAAACGAATTTACCACGGGCCTCGAACGGTATAGCTACGCGACTGACTACTAGTCTATCCCAGAAAATGTACGGTTCCATGCAAAATAAACCGACTATAATCTATAATTCAACATCTTGACGACCTCTGTGGCTTAGTTAGTAAGCGCGTTGGTAGCTTAAGCCGGGTCGCGGGTTCGAATCCCGCCGTCGGAACAAAAAGTTTTTCAATGTTCCTGGGTCTTGGTTGTGTATTAAATATGTGTATCGTGTAATAAAAATCTTAAATATGTGTATTTCCGTTGGCTGGTACCTGTAACACAAGTCCCTCGGGTACTTAGCATGGGGCCAGACTGACGTAGTGTAAAGAGTCCATAGATATTATATATATATAAATAGATATTATATTATTATATATTATCTTGGAGTATACCTTCGAGGTTAAATAACTTTCGTTCTGAGGGATGAAGGTAACCTTTTCTTTGTGAGTGACGTCATCAATTTAAAGTATGCGAATAACTTGTCCCATCTTAACTCGTTCCTGAGGTGGGAGGTTAATTATCAGTGAAAGTTATTTTTACTAATATCATTTAATTAATGGAATTGTACACAATTTAATTTGTTTACGTATTTATATGTAAGCCATTAATTTTTTTCGAAAGCAACAGAATTTTGTCATTCATTTCGTGAATAGTAAAGTTTTTTACGATAGATCTGTTAGATAAGATTGAGGCTTTGAGGCGTTCACAAAAACTGCCCGAACAAAACGCCATGGCTTACAAAAGGAGCGGATGGAACCCGCGCCCGTTCTGTACAGCTCTATAGAAGTATAGATAGAGCATTTATATAACTAGCTTTTAAAATTAGAACATTTAAATATGGAACTGGATTTAGAATTAGAACATTTAAATATAAAACTGGCTTTTAGAATTAGAACATTTAAATGTGGAACTGGCTTTTAGAATTAGAACATTTATATGGAACTAGCTTTTAAAATTAGTAATAAAAAGTATTTTATGATTTTAAATAAGACGTCTAAAACCATGTACATTCAACTTTATCGAAATCCGTTAAGATGTTTTGGCGTCATTGGACAGCCAAACATCGACAAGATTATGCCTATAAGAGTTAATTTCAGATAATTGTGAATATTTACTAATCTATACATATAATAAAACATTATTAATATTTTTACAAAATAATCAATGTATGATGGGTGCTAAGGAATAGTAATAGAACACATATCGACAAAAAATGTTTATCTATTTGTTTGTTTATCTATTTGTCTGTTTGTACGCGCTAATCTCAGGAACTCAAGTAGTTTTTCCCGTATTTTAAATAAATCTTTTTATGTTTAATAACTGTTAGATCTGGGCAACATATAGGATACTTTTTATCCCGGGAAAATGTACGGTTCAAGCGTGATATACAAATGTTTGCGCATCAAAGTTGCCGGCACCAACAAGTAGATAATCATCAGGTTATGTCAAACATAGTTGTTTAACTACTACTCCTCCTATCTTCTTCTGATTAATTTCGTTGCGGGTCCCAAGGCAGCTTTAGCAAGTCCCTCGGGCTCCCTGA
>JAOTAV010001119.1:0-10000 GCA_026546445.1 Cyclargus thomasi | reverse complement strand
TTAAAAATAACTTTTTAAGTACCGAACAAAGTAAGAAATCAGATTTTTATATCATGATAACCAGAGACATGTAGAAAGGCTACAGTTGCTTAATCTGACGCGCTCGAGTTAATCTAATATACCCCTCTTGGGCTCCCCTACTATTAGGGATATGCTGAGAAAATAGAATAGATGCATTCACATTCACAAACATTATGATTAAACGTAATATGGCTAAAAAATTATACGCAACTAATAAAACTACTTAATAAATTGTATAACAATAAACCTACATAAAGTTTTGTAGCTACATTAAAAAAATATATATTTTTATTAATAATAATAATATATGGACGCTTCACACCACGTCAGTCTGGCTCCGTGCTAACTACCCGAGGGACTTGTGTTACTGTACCAGACAACGGAAATGTATTTAATAACTTTTATACTATACACATATTGAATATTTTTATTACATGATACACATATTAAATACACATCCAAGACCCAGGTATATTGAAAACTTTTGCTCCGTCGGCGGGATTCGAACCCGCGACTCCCAGCTTAAGCTACCAACGTGCTTACCAACTGAGCCACAGAGTCGTCAATTATTTTGGTTTTCCACATTTACCCGAAAAACTTTTAAACGTCATTGCTAATTTACATTAAAGGTACCATTAGTTTTTATGTTTCTGTGTTTTTTGTGTCTTATTGTTTTATTTTAGTGCTCTAAATTGTTTTTTTTTGTAGTATATTGATGTGTAATGTCTTATTGCGCCGAATGTATGTGTAATGTTTTTTATTTATTTACTATTAACAGACACGCCAATTTTACTGTTTTATTATATGTATAGAGTAGATGCGTTGCGGGAAAATTTGCATATCACTGGAACCGTACATTTTCCCTGGATAAAAGTATCCTATGTGTTGCTTACACCTAATAGCTATCAATTAAAAAAAGATTTATTCGGACCCGTTAAGTAGTTCCGGAGATTAGCGCGTACAAACAGACAACTATTTTTTTGTCGATTCGTGTTCTTATACTGTTCCTAAGACTCTCACATTAATAAGTTCGTAAAAATAATAATTGTACGGACACGCCAATTGTTCTGCTTTTTTTTATATGTATAGATAGATTTAAATTTCGAATTTCCTTTCCGACTAGAGATACCGATAGCGGTTATATATGTCTATCTATCCAATTGAAAAATATGAACAAAATGCTCACATGTCACAGAAAAAAATGAATCAGAGAACGAGAATCAGTCACTGACGACTCTAAAACATCTGTTTGTAATTTGAAAACACTCTGTATATCCCCTGTACAACTACGAAGTTTCTAAAGTGGTCCTTATGTCATAGTCACAAAGGTCCTTAGGGGTAAACGCACTGAACAAACTGTACAAATTGACTAACTAGTTAGGAGATATACACGTGTTTGTAAAACTAAATTAAGAAAGGTCAAACGTGTTTTAACACAAAAGGAGTGAGCAAACTATGCCGGGCCGCAGCGTGCCGTGTCTCAGCGGGAAAACCCACCTCCATACAAATTGTATGAAGACATTTTGACGGAGGTTAAGTAATAAATAAAATGTGATATATTATTAATTATTATGCTATGCTTATATTACGCATTCGTCATTGTTGGTGAATGAATTAAAGAATTCCTTTCGGGTTAAGCAGCGGGTAAAATAGTGTTACCAACACTCAAAAATATTTATCCCTAAACCTATGTCAAAACCCCCTAAAATTGCCTAAATTTTTCAAAAATTTTCCTAAACATTTAATCTAATAAAAATGCTCAAAAATAAAAAAAATGGCATAGAGGCAATTATTCTGATATAACATAATTAATACTAGTGGTATTGATGTCATGTGATGCCGATTATAATTATTGCATGATTTTTTAACATTAAATTATTCTAGAATACTGATACTTATCATTTATATTATTTATCAACTCCGATAGAATATGATTTACAATTATTACAACATAAATTTAAATTAAATTTCCAGGAATGTTGGTCAGAAAACCAGGAAGGTAAATATTTGAAACGCCCAAAAATCCCCACTCGCTAATTTATCACCTAAATTTAGGGGAAAACTTAAGATTTTTTTTTTAAATTACTGAAAAGAACTAGTGAATTCTGCGTAGTCCTATTTTAATTGTTATAACTTATAAGTAATAATTGTATCAAGTATTTGTGAATTTCAAAACAATTGAAATAAGTAACACACCAGCTACTTTCTATAGCTGAAGCATTGAAAGTTGGCCCAAGTTCGCTTCCGCTTACTGCTGTAAGCTAGGCGTACAGACGCGCAAGGCAGCATTGGCGCATGGCCAACATTAAAACTAAACTGTTAGAATGTAAACTTACCCTAACTTCTTTATAGTTCTCTGAAGTCAATATACTCTATATCAAATAGGGAAGATGCGTGTAAAACAAAATTTAAAAACGCTTGCTAAATGTTTATTAGATAAGGACGCGGTATTCAGATACGTTGATTTTGAATCACAAAGTTCGTAGTAGGCTTCTTATGTTTATGTCAAGACATAGTCAAGACTAGAGGTCGCCCTGTGGTCGACTATGGTCGAAATTCGGCCATAAATATTTAAAAGCATCGTGTAGAGGAGTTATAAAACAACAAACTATAATCTATTCTTAATCCTATCACAGACTTCAATTTGGCATATAGGTCTCGTTAACTGGCCATTAAATTGTATTTGAAAAAAATCAGACTTCAAGTATAAACAAAGAGTATTTCGTGTATACCCGACTGCGCCAGAAGGAGGTTTATATTTTTCGAGATGTATGTATGTATAATTGACAATTGTTTGACACGCTCTGCAGCCTAAACGACTCGATAGATTTTAACGTATACGGTATCGTTAGATTCGTCTTTATAGCGGATTTTGAAGTCAATACTGTTAAGGTTCCAAAATAATTTTCCGTCCTTTTTTGGTCGAGTAGGGTATTAAAATGAAGGGCTCTAAATGGTCATTCTAGAAATATACTTTTCTGGTTTTGGATATTTAGCTTGTTTACTATCATTAACTTTAATACTGACAACTAACGCCAGAATATTGTTACAGCTGGTGACTTTTGCCGACACCGCATTGCACCGCATTAGGTTCTCCACTGACTACGACTGCGGAGCCAACATTAACTGCACTCTAAGAGGTAAGTGTGTTGAAGGGACAATCCATAAAGTACGCCGTGCGTCTCACCCACGCCCGTAAGTACAGTCAACTAATACTAAGGCTCGTGATTATAGCGAGGCTCAAAATCGGGTCGATACTCGATTTGATTTTCCGTTATCAAAAGACCGAACCGAACGCCTATCGAAAAGTATTTCGAAAAAATTCCTTCACGTTACTTTAATATAGTATGTCTAGACATAATATTATTAGCAGTGCTGTCGAACCATTGTAAAATGGCCGCATAACACGCCTACAATAAACGACTAATGTCTAGAAAACGCAATAAAATAAATTCCCTCGTTATTGGAGTCACCACATTCCTTGTAAATGCCTAGGGAAATGTCACAGCCTAGCACTTTCTAAGTTTTCCAAGTCGGCGAATCGTAAAATTACTAATCCCGTATGTTGATCATGCTAAACCTTAGGTTAACATTCCGAGCCTCGCTGCCGGCGGTCGTGACACACACATCAAATAAAATAATATCGCTTTATGACATAAGCAAGAGTTTTCATTTTCTAATGACATTTGTCTAACTACCTGGAAGTAGCGTAGACAAAAATGAAACCTATATTTTGTATCATAAAGTGGCGTTTTGTTTGAGTCATTAAATGTCTCGGCCGCTGGCAGCGGGGATCGGATTTATACCTTTATTCATGGAATTGAGTCCAATCCGTCGTTTCTTAATCTGCATATTTTTATGATGGCAGAAGTTATTACTCTACCGGAAAATTTCTAGTGACCTGGTACTGACCTCTTTGAAATATTCTTAAGTCATTAGCTATACCGTATTCAAATATCTGAATTCAGATGAGTGACTTCAAGTTTTTAACATATAGTCTGGTTATAGTATATTTGCTACTACACATAAAATTATTATGTCATATACCACGTTTATTTAAATCAACTTGCAAAAAGGGGGAGGAGATTTCTCAATTCGACCGTATATATGTTCCACGTGAGTGCCGATTTACACTTAATATAGTTAAGTTGCGAGTTCGGCGAGTTTAGTTATTTTTGACGTTTGAACTGTAAAATCGAGTTAAGTTGTAAGTTGTTAATTAAGATAGCTTAAATAGAACGCGATCCTATTTTTGACGAGTTAAGTGTGAAGCGCCACCCCTCTCGCGTCACCCGCGCCCCGTCAACTTAACTCACCAGCGTGTAGACGTTTGAGTTTAATGCAGTTCATATTATAATATTTAATTTATCAAAAAATTTTATAAAATAGGTATTTAGTTGAGTAAAATATCAAATGTAATTAGTTATTAGGCAGTAATTGAGCAACTTATGGAGACTTAACTTGTTATCGAACCAGCAACTTATGATTACTTAACTCGCCTACGTTTGAACGTCACTTAATACTTACTACTTAATTTTTAGCTGACCGGTTTACTCGCTACTGTACATAATTAAATGTAAACCGAGCCTAACTGACTTGGCAGAAGTAAGGTGAGTATTGTCATTGAGGTATTTTTATGAAATTGAGGGCAAATATTCAGATGAGTCACCTGATGGAAAGCTACTGCCGGCTTCCACGTACACTTGTTGCAGCAGAACCGTTTAAGTTTACTGCCGGCCTTTTAATGAAGATATAGTTACGGGAGTAAGAAACAGGAATAATATATACGAGTATAATAAAATAGTAAAATTTAAGTGTCTTCACGTTTCATATTTTTTCAAAAATAATCAATGTGGGGGTGCAAAGGAACAGTAATAGAACACATATCGACAAAAAGAAAGTTGTCTGTTTCGCGCTAATCTCAGGAACTACTGGACGGCTTTGAATAAATCTTTTTTTGTTTAATAGCTATTAAGTCTGGGCGACATATAGAATTCTTTTATTCCGGGATGTACGGTTCCTACGTGATATACAAAGATTTTTGCGCAACGAAGTTGCGGGCACCAACTAGTTGTGAAATAAATCTAAATAATCTAATTTAACCGGTGGCCTAACTTCTCTAATCACCTATCCCTGGTTCCATTCTCTATTCCAACATAAAAGGCCGGCAACGCACTTTCGACTCTTGGGATGTCACGAGTGTCGATAGGCGATGGCTGTTGCTTTCCATCAGGTAATCCGTTTGCTTTTAAAAATATTTAAAAAAACAATCATGTGAGTGGAGTGGGATATACAGGGCTCGCTTCGCTCGCCCAATCAATGACAACTTTATTTTTTTGTTTAATGTCCAAATCTCTAAATATCTAAGAGGGTAGGATTAAATCAGTATTTGTCAATGCAAAAAAAAATATTTGTTTATATATTTATTGATTAATTTATTAAGTTAATTGTAGAGACTTACCAACAGAAAAGCATTGTAACAAATTTATAACAACCAAAGAGAATGTAAGCTAATAATAACAACTAATATATAAATGAATACCCCACCTCATCAAAATATTTGAAAAAAAAAGTTTTTTTTCGAAGAGGAAGCGTAGTTAGGCGGGAAGCCCCACGCCTGGAGAGTCTCGCCCGATGACTCCAATCAACGGGTCTCTTGACCGGGAGTCGGGACCAGTAGGGTTTTTCTCTGTAATGTATATAAAGTGTACCAAGTGTTGACGGACTTGCTGTAACTGTTATGTACGTGTGTGACATAATATACTTTATACGAGCAGTTATTAACAAGTTTTATTTGGGGCGACTACGGTTGACCAACTTGAAACGTCGACCGGCGCGACGCCAAAGTGGTGACTCGACGTGACCTAACCACGTCCAACACCTAACATTTCTTACGAGAACTGCTCTTTCCAGAACTCCACAACAGTCTCTCTCGAGCCCAAGATGAGGAGTCTGTTAAGCGAATGAAGCTCAGCTGGGAGGCACACCTGCCAGGTTTCAGCGAGTACATCGAAAACATACTACCTCTAGCACGGAACGCGTCTAAGGAAAATCGTAAGTACAAATAGATGGAAGAAGTTGGGGCATAAAATTTACCTTGGCGCATTAGCGATGAACTTTAGTGATTTACTACTGGTGTTGGAAATCTTCACGGGAAATGGCAATCGATTACCACCCATCAACTCATTTCCAGATCACAATTGAAAACATGAGTGGAAGAAACAGATGACGACCATTTTTAAAACTCCCCTTATTTTTAACACAGTGCAGAAAATTTCTGCGCCACGGAGTAGTGGCCGTGGTGATATTTATGTTAACTTATTTCTTCATAACTTATCAAACCACGACCTAGTCTTGTTTCTGTTCATAATCAGTCCACACTCTGACATTGACGAATCTAAGGAGACATTTTTAAATGAGAAGAATGCGTTAGTACGTCTTATTATCAATACTTTTTGGGATTTATTTACTTTCAAATTACAATTATAATAAATAAATTATCGATTAAACATTATATTACTTAACATAAAAGTATAAAGACTATAAAAAGAAATCCTTTTCCAACTCGTCCCCAACTAGCAGAGTACCAAGCAAACTAATAGCATTGCCCCGTTGGATGGCAATTGCTATCCGTTGTGCCAGGTAGCTCACGGCTCGGGGGTCTCGGATGCCTTCGATAAGCTTTTTAGATATCTCTCTAAAGAGCTTATGTGCTCCCGAACCCCAAGTGCCTTGGGTCTATATATTATTCTATTTTAGACTACAACACAGTCGAGGAGTATTGGGACTCCCTAGTGGAGTATGACGGCGCCACGCTGAAGGCTCGCGAGATTTGGGACAACATCAAGCCCCTGTACACCAAACTTCACAAATACGTAGCGCTGAAACTGAAGGGACCCGATGCTGTTGGCAACCCATTAACAGTGACGTCATTGAGTAAGTAAATGGAAAAAGATATGACGATTTATCGTAAGCATTACGCCGCACCATTATTAAAAATCGAAACAGATTTCAACCGTAAATAAAAATTGATTCGTAAATATTGTAGTATGCGTAGCGTTTTATTTATTAATTAAAATATGCAAGATTAAAGCAAGCAATTTTAAATAATTTTGATATTCCACGCTCCTCTTCCATATCTACTATAACTGGGAGAAATTTCATGCTTTTACGTCTAGGCGTCTTTCGTAAAAAGGGCTATAAAGTTTTTCGCATTTAGATTGTATTCATCGGCAGCGTTGAAAGAGTTTATTTTGATATCTGCGTTAATATCAGAAACGCCCTGGAAAAAAATACCGCTGCAACGTTCTACGTTGAACTTATTACAAAGAACGAATACGTACTCTTTTTTTATAATATTTAGGGGGCAAGCGAGCAGACGGGTTACCTGATGGACTGATGGAAAGCAACTGCCGTCGCCCATGGACACTCGTAACATCCGAAGATTTGCAAGTGCGTTACTGGCTTTTATTAGGGGATTGGGAATGGGAAATTAGGGGAGTTGGGCAACCGGTGAACTCTCTCACTGAACGAAATACAGCACAACGCCGTTTCAAGCCAAGTTTTCTGTGAGGCCGTGGCGTTACTCTGGTCGAGCCGGCCTGTCTCATTGCTACACGCCTCCACCGGGGTTCGAACCTGTACCCTCTCGAGTGCGAAACAAAGGTCTTACCAACTGGGCTACTGACGCTCTATATTCTGCTATTATGTCTATAAAAACTCAGTAAGTTTTCAGCCTCCGATACAAAGTGTTATTTTGCTCACTTTGTCTATGCATACGCGTAAGCTACTCTGTGTATAGATTGTTGTGACATCATATAGGTTAGATACGAGGTTGCAAATCGACTTACTTTTGATATGTGAATTGAGGGTAGGAAGAGAAAAACCTTATCTTATCTGAAAACATTTGGGCATTCAAGAGAAGTTTGAGTAGATATCGGGGGAGTACAGTATTTACCTATTTTCACATATTGACGTGGTTTTTCTCTACATAGAACATACTTTAAATGACAACTTCAATCTACTATTATGATATTTAGGCTACTTTATAGCTAAATAGGCCACTTGACTTATATTGAATTTCAAATGACAAATGCATATTTATCGCAAAACTCGGCCTCCGGAATTTCAACCTAATCATAAAATAAAAGCTTATGATTGATAAATAAAGTCGAATTGAAAATATGATTTTGTACGTACTGATAAATACGCTTTTAAGATACTTCCGATTAGGATGTGACGTCATGTCAGTAGTAGTTTAAAGTCTTTTTAATAAAAAAATATTTAAAACATAGTGAATATTAAATAAACGACTACATTATCATGAAATCAGTTGAAATATAGATGTATTTCAGTTCATTTTATTTTTATTTAATGTTAATGACACTTTAGACTTTTCGTTTTTCACTTAAACAAAATTGTTATTTAAAATATCAAGTTTTAAAATTCATTTTAAAAATAGTTTTGTTTTTTTTATTGTACCGACTCACGTAGATTGCAAGAGTTGGGATACATTTTTGAATAATGAGTACCAACTACTCCTAGTGTGACGTCACACTATGACGGATCGTAAGCTCATTGTGTTTTTGGCGGCATTTGAAAGGCGAAATAATCAAACAACATTTTTATGGGTTTCTTTAAATAAGTATTGAAATAATTGTTTTCTTTTACGCTGAAAGGGATGATTATGAATCCGTTAGCATGAAAAATAAATTAGGTCAAGTAGCCTGATACTTAATAGTTTGGAAGAGGATGATAAAATCAGTCTTATACTTTATCTAAGAATCCTCCTAAAGAGTGTGTAAGGTTACTTAAATACAGAGAAAAATCAATGAATATTATCCGTTTTGTTGTGAGAGAGCCATGCTGCGGGCCGGCTCGACTAGAGTGATACCACGGTCTTACAGAAAACTGGCGTGAAACGGCGTTGTGCCGTGTTTCGTTCTGTGAGTGAGTTTAACTTCCCTAATCTACTATCCCTATTTCCAATCCCTCTTAAAGGCCGGCAACTATCTTGCGACTCTTCGGATGTCACAAGGTCGACGGCAGTTGCTTACCATCAGGTAACCCGTCTACTGGCTTGCCATCTAAATATCATTTAAAAAATCCAATTGTATATTCACGCTTTGACGTAGTTTGCCTAGTTATTAAAGAGTAATTTCCAAGTAAGTCGTTCACCATGCTCAGTGTTGCCTACTAAACTTAGTATTTCCCGGCATTTAGGGTAATATAGCACCTGGCCACCCCGCCTGGCTCACATTTGAATACGTCCTTCATGAATTTCTAACGTAATTTATGACCTATAAACCCCTGAGCTTAATTAATAATAAACTTATGCCCGTTTAAACGCTTTAACTATAGTTTTATTGTTAGCGCAGTTAAAGTTGCAGGTTTATGTTTTGAACACTCGATCCATATTAATTAGTACGCGGAAATTTCAAAACTACCTTACAATTAATGTGAAAATAAGCCATAGTGTAGTCAGCGAAATAACAAGCCGTCACGATGCGATTCCGCGCGGAATCGTCCCCTATTTCGGAAACTTCTGTTAAAAGTGCCAGGAGTTTCCGTGACAACGTTTCCGTTTCCGCGCGGAATCGCATCGTGGATCAGGAGGCTGGACAAGTGCGATCCGAATTGATCCTAATTTACGCTACGCTTACGATAGTATTTCTTACGACTATGTCACGTGACTTTCGTTCGACTATGAAAATCCCACACAAAAACATTAGCGTTTACGATAATAGCTTTTAGCCATTCGATTTGATTTGATTTTGACGACCTCTGTGGCTCAGTTGGTAAGCGCGTCGGTAGCTTAAGCCCGGGGAGCGCAGGTTCGAATCCCGCCGACGGAGCAAGTTTTTTAATGTTCCTGGGTCTTGGATGTGTATTAAATATACTCGTATGTATCATATAATAAAAATCTTAAATATGTGTATAGTATAAAAGTATTAAATATATTTCCGTTGTCTGGTACCTG
>JAOTAV010001118.1:0-10006 GCA_026546445.1 Cyclargus thomasi | reverse complement strand
GTACACAATATAAAGTAGTGCATCATTTCTACGCTAAGGCGGTACGAAGTTCGCCGGGTCAGCTAGTTAATAATAAATATGCAATTTTTTATCACAAAAGTTTAAATAAAACTGAGTATTTTGTAAAAATTTCAAGTGCCTGTTGCCATTATTGATATTGAGCAAAAGATAGCTAAAAATCACGTTTGTTATAATTTTTTTTTGGTTTTAGTATTTGTTGTTATAGCGGCAGCAGAAATAAATAATCTGCGAAAATTTCAACTCTCTAGCTGTTACCGCTCTTGAGATACAGCCCGCAGACAGGCAGACGGACAGACGAACAGACAGGCAGACGGACAGAAATCGATGTCTTAGTAATACGGTCCCGTTTTTTCCATACCTTTGGGTACGGAACCCTAAAAAAGCAAATTAAATTCGTCAAACCAAAAGTCGGCGAGTAATCACTTAGCTCTCGACACATTCGCTTTTATGAAAAAATATTACATTTGGTATTTCACGCCGCGAATTCTTAAAAGAATTTCCTCTGAAGCCAAATGGTTAGCGAGTGTAGCGTGAGTCATCCATTTTCATACGTTTCACACTCGAGCAAAGTGCTTACATCTGTTTTATTTATTTTGCCAGACTATCAACTCATCTAAAAATATTGTAAAGATAAAGTAGAACTAAAAACTGCTTTTGCTGTTTATGCTTCTGGTAGGGAAGGCGAGAGTACTATTTTTGTAGTTACTAGAGCGTCGTCGTCGCGGAGACCAGAGTAGGTTTAGTAGATTAGGTGAAAGAGAGAAAAAAATAGTAAGAGCATTTATTTTAGCAAAGGATAAAAACCTATAGCGATTTTTTTTTATTGACAAATTTGATATTTCAATATTAAAAAAACTTTTTGTGGTTAAGCAAACACTAGCTTAAATATGTTTTTATGCCATAACAACCAGATTTAATTAATGTAAAAGACCTATATAAACTAAATCTGACGGGCTCGAATAATTCCAAAAATCTCCTCTTGGGCTCCTCAACTATTCTGTTTACATTGAAATTTATAAGCTAAGTAAATTTTCAAAGCATTTTTAGTAGTTCACCTTTGTCAGACTGTTGAATTTTTGATCAATGTATTTGGTCAACGTTTGAAGTACTTTTAATTACCTGCAAACATTATTGTTCGTGTTTCGGAAGTCAAAACCCTATGTGTAATATTCAATTAATAATAACTTTTGTCAGAAACAACAGGCAAAAGGTATACGCAAAAATTACAGATAAAAAATTCCAAAACACAACAAAGCTAAAAGCACAACAAAGACAACATAAAGGGAGCTTCATAATTATGTTACATTATCCACTCTTTACGGACTCATAAAGTGCATAGAAGTTGAAAGAGTGCTTCAAATTTCACATAAACCTAACGAGCCCCGTCTAATTGTCGGGAAGTGTCCCGTAATGCGGGAGGTTCGCTCAACTTATTATTTCTTTTCAGCGTTTAATGTTATGAGACGATATTTTATCTGATACAGTATATTAAAATGGAAGGAACAAATTGTTTACCTTTTTTTTAATTAAATTATTTAAAAAACACAGACGTCAACCATAAACAATAGAATATTTCGTGTTTGATTATCGTGTCATGTCAAAATGTTGTAGTATGCGTGTTGTGGTGTGCGTTGCGTTTTATTTATTTAAAATATGTTAGGTAGAAGCATATTTTAAAATAATATTGGTATTCCATGCTCCTCCTCCGTATCAACTATAACTGTAAAAAAAATAATGCATACAACATCTACGTGTTTTTTTTCAAAAGGTGTACAAAGTTTTCCGCTCGCGTATTAATAATATATAGAATAAAATATACATACTATGTACCTATGTAGAGATCGATGTTACTGCGAAACCTACAATATGCAACCTCGACGACTGCGGTTTCTCGTACTTTAAACCTAGCGATCAACACACCTCGGAATATACAAGAACCGCGTTTATTTTCATTTCTTTTGTCAACGCGCTAACGGGCAATAACAAACGCTAAAGAGGAAAACGTCACATAAGAGGTTTTTCATTCTTCGCAATGTGGCGTAAAAAATAGGCCAATAAAATTGAGACAAATGATCACGCAGACGTAACAAATGACACCCTTTACTTAATGTTATTGGAACACACAACTTATTACGACGAAGTTATTGCGTACACATATTTCGCGGGTTCGTATGCGCCATCATAGAAATTCAGTGATAGGCAGGTGACCTACATCATTTGTTTGTTTTTTTTTTAATTGTTTTTCGTTATCTTTCGACTGGGTTTGAAATAACACGACTCAATTATAACAGTCGCCCAATTTCTGCGATGGTGTACGGTAATTCTTTACATAATAAATAACATTAGATTATGACTTTTTGTCACTAGCGAATACTACTGAACATTCAGGGATGCAAATAAACTTATTATTTTTTTAAATAGAAATAGAAAGAAAGTACATATATACCCTATGTAGATAATAAGGCTCAATGTAAACAAAATTATCTAAAGCTCGTAACCGTCACCCATGGACACTAACATTCGAAGAGTCACACGTGCGTTGCCTTAATGAGGGAATAGGGAAAGGGAATATGGACAGAGGCATAAGGGAAGTTGGGTCACCGCTAAGCTCACTCACTGAACAAAACACAACACAATACCGTTTCACGTCCGTGGCTTTGGTGTTGTTGGTTGGTTTAATGTTTTATTGGTACACGCGTCCACCGAGGTTCGAACCTGCAACCTCTCGAGTGCGAAGCAAAGGTCTTACCGACTAGGCTACGGACGCTCTAAGTATATAAGGCCGTATCCTCGATAAAACGAAATATCGACGTCTGCGAAGTTGCAAACTATTGTATTTTTCAACACGCTCTATTAAAAACGGACGATTGGAAATGAATAAAGTTGCTAATTGTCGGGGAGTTTTCGCTGTGTGCGTTCTTTTTCTGTTGTGTGCGTCCTGTTCCTTCTGTATGCGTCTTTTTCCTGTTATGTCTTTTTCCTATTGTGTGCGTCGTTTTTCTTTTAAAAACAAATAGCTGTTACTGATTTCCCCTGTATCAGTAATTTCCCTATGGCTTCGATTGTAGCGACCCTTTGCCTTTGTCCGCGACGATGCTAATGAAGAGTATTTTTGCGCGTTTAATTAAAAATTGACGAACTTGAAATGGCATTGCGAACAACAAAGAGACTTATTAAAAAGCCTTAAATTGTTTTTGTTTGTAACTTGTAAGTTACAAAACTTATGACCGATCATGTTCTATACGAGAATCACCTTTAAAAATTCTAGATAATAAATTAAAATAATTTTACGTAACACCAAATTTCGTCAATATTATTTCAATAGTTTATTCGTTATTAATGGGCAAACGTCCATCGATACTAACTTTTACATTAATTTGGAAAATTTTCATCAAATGTTATTTCTAGCTGTTGCTCGCGACTACGTCCGCGTCAAACTTTATAAACATTTTTACTGCTCGCCTATTGGGCGTAGCGTGACGTTATGTAGTCTTTAGCATTCCTCGACAAATAGACTAACGAACACAAAAAGTTTTTTGTCAATTAGTAGTTAGTAGCAGTACTTCCTGAGATTAGCGCGTTCAAACTAACAAACTCTTCAGTAGGTCTACCATGAGTTTAAATCAATAGTATTTGTCAATAGGTACTTTATAGTGACTACGTAAATTTCTAGTATGGCAACATTTTCAAGCGCCTCTAGCGGTCACTTGAGGCACTAAAATTCCCTACTAAAAACAATTGCTTCAAACTACTATTGCTTTTTGTTATAAGTATAGATAGCAGACTTTAGAAACCAAGTTAATCAATTTTACTGCAGGAAAAAACGGCATTCACTCTGACAAAGACCCAATAAACTATTCAGGGACGTGCGGCGCCGCTTCAGGAATTGAACGGCAACTTCGTAGAAGTCCGACTTCTGACTTCGAAGTTGCATCAAGCGTTTACACTCGTTAGCACTACAATAGCAAACTAGCAAACTTGCTGTTGCTATCACAACTTTTGAGGTTGTATCAACTTTTAGATATAGATTCCTAGACTTTGAGAAACTGTGAAGAGGCGCGCCTAAAATCAAAATTAATTATTATGAAGACGATATTGATAAGCAACGTACGTCTTTTGTTTTGACACATAAATGTCACTGACAAGCAATGACCAAAACTATTGTATTTATAAGAACTACGAATAAATAAGTACTATAATAATAATATAATATCTATGGACGCTTCACACCAAGTCAATCTGGTTCCGTGCTAAGTACCCGAAGGACTTGTGTTACAGCTACCAGACAACGGAAATATATTTAACACTTTTATACTATACACATATTTAAGATTTTTTTATATAATACTCATATTTAATATACATCCATGACTCAGGAACATTGAGAAACTTTTTGTTCCGTCGGCGAGATTCGAACCCGCGATCTCCGGCGTAAGCTACCAAAGCGCTCAACCACTGCGCCACAGAGGTCGTCAAGGAATAGCAACAAGGTAAAAATTTACACTAAAGACACATGTTTACTTTCAAATAATTGTGAAAATAGGGTCTGTCATATTATAGTTTTTGGTTGCCTTACTTACGTTTTTATGTCAGTAACTGGAACAAAAATAATTTACTAATCTTGTTCTTAAAACATTTAAGCGGTCATTTCCTGGAATATTGAAAACGTCACACGACAGAAAGAGACAGCCTTAGTTAAACACCGTTAAAATATTTTTATGAATAAGGAGGTCAATGTATTAGGCTCTCACTCATTGCTGCGAAGTGCGAAGTCGTATTGGCCAAACTCATATTAATTGCGAGTTTTTCAGTTTTGAATTGTAACCCTTATGTATAAAAGGTACTGTTCTGCAATTTCTATAACATTTGATCATGCTATTAAAGAAAAAAATAAATTTAAGATTGAGAAGCGTTAATCGGCGATGACTCAATTCAAAAATGGAAGGTTGAATATTAATTATGGAATTCAAAATTAACGAATAGACTCTTAATTAACCCTGCGGTGAACTTCTACCAGTCTACGGCTCCTTAGTCTGTTTGTTGAGTTCCCCTAATTGACAATTCTCAAAGTCAAAGTTTTAACGATCATTTTGTAACTTTGCAGCGTTTTAAAACTTTGATGTTATTGGATTTGAGTGTCTTGAGGCTTATTTGGAGCTTGATTATCGTCTGCTCCGCTCAAATTGCTTTTATAATGTGAAAAGCGTAAAATATTTATTTTCTTATGAATATTTAAGGAAAAGAAAAGTGACAACGAAAAGTTTTGTGAAGAAAAATTTGGGAAGAAAATTGTGTAGAATTTTTAATGGAACGTTGGGTGACACAAAGTGAAATAGACAATTTTCATGCCTACATATTTAAAAAAAAGACAAGAAAATAATTTAAATAACAATACAGTAAAACTGAAGTTTCCGTAACATCAGATGACCACAACGGACAAATGTCCACAGCAGGAAATGAAAGCGTCAAACACACAAACCGCTCTGAAGGGTTATTTCAGAAATATGGAAATTAAATGCCTGCGCCTAGCCGCCAATTTCAAACAGCGTAATATCTGCCTATGTGTTGGCTGCAGAATTAATGTTTTATTTTTGTTTTCTTTACTTTGTACTTAATACTTATGTGGCGGTAGAAAAATATATTTTTGAATAGGATCATTTCCGTTCAGTCCGACTTTTAAGAGCGTTCTATACGGCGTGAACAAACACCGCGCAAAGGTGATGGTGCAATGCATTTTCAAACTTACGCCATAATCTGAAGGTGCATTTTAGATATTAATGTTGTAACAAACGGTTTGTCAAACACGCCCTTTATCCACTCCGAATTGCACCCACAGTTCATAAGATTGAATTGAGGGTGCATCTTGGATATTAATGTTGTAAATGGTGTATAGCTATTTTCAATCTTACGTCATGAACTGAGAGTGCAATTTGGATTATAACAAAGTGCACCTTTGCGTGATGTTAGTTCCCGCCGTGTAGAACCATCGTTTGTATGGTTTTTGTTGTAGTTGATGTAGATGATGTAGACGATGATGTAGAAGAAGAAAATTATTATATACTTTACCTTCATGTAGGATCCGCCATTTCTTTCGTCGCAGTGTTTCTTTATGTATCGATGGCATACGTTAGACATTATAGGTCCTGAAACAATTAAGTTTTAGATTATAAATTTTATAGATTTACTAAACTAATTTGACGCATTTTAAACTCAATATTTGGCTAATCTGTACATTGTAAATTTGGATTTTTTTCTATCCAATCAATTAATGTTAGAACAAAAATCCAAAACTGAGATGCTTGTGACGATGATTCTCATAAATTACTCAGATTTATCACGTATCCAATTCGTTTATGGCAAAAACTTTTAAAATAAAAAGGGGCCGAAATGTCGTTTTAAAATATTACGCTCAAACTTGAGTCGTGCGGTACCCTCCCAAATCGTTTTAACAAATTACTTGAAGCGTCAACGCTTAAGCGTCCTAGTTACAGGGCTAACCAAAAATAAGTATAATTTAGCAAGGGGCTGTCGTGAGTTATGAAGCCCTGTCATAAACGGAGCCAATTTACATATGGGGAGGCTTTTAGGAGATGAGAGTTTATGATCGAGACAAACCGATGAAACGATGTGAACGCTATCCCGAGTCACGTGGGATCTACGTGTATTGTGTTTATGACTGCAAAACAAGCATTACGTGAAATCAAATCGAAACAAAGGAATGGAAGATTTAAATTTCCAGATTAAAAAGAAGTACAAATTGAACAAAATGAGAAAAATGAGGAGGTATTTGTTGTTACAGCGGCAACATAAATACATAATCTGTGAAAATTTCAGCTCTTTAGCTAATTCCGTTCTTGACCCTGGAGTCAGACAGACGAACAGAAGAACAGACATGGAAGTCTTATTAATTAATAAGGTCTCGTTTTTACCCCTTGAAAACACTAATAAATGAGGACGTATTAAAAATGTTTTTTTCCTATTCAGGATAAAAACACGAAATATTTTCTCAGCATTTTCATATTGCCTTTGACCGATTGTGATATAACAATCTAAATATTAATACGCGAGCGAAAGGCTTTGTATCCCTTTTTGCGAAGGACGTGTAGATATGTTTTAGCATGAAATTTCTCTTAGTTGAATTTGACATGGAGGAGGGGCGTGCGATACCAATATAATAAAATAAGAATTAATCTTGTGTATTTTAATAAATAATACGCTACGCACACTAATTCTAAAAATTCTGAAATGATATGATAATCATACACGAAATACTCTTTTGTTTATGGTTTTAAAATATGTAATTTTTTAAAATAGAATTCAATGGCCTGGTAACGAGACCTTTATGCCAAATTGAAATCTGTAATTCAATTGTGAATTGATTATCGTTTTATAACTCCACTAATAATTTAATAATTAAAACTTAGTATTTAAAATAATTATGGTCTTATTTATACCACAGGCCTTATTAATTAAGCACCACTCAAATCTATCTGAAAAAATTTACCAGCCAATTACGATCCACGATATCAAAATATTAATCCAAATCATCAAATCCTTCTATTTATTTCAATCCCTTGCGGTTATCGATGTCCTGTCAAACGCAAGTTTAACTCCATCTTAACTCCGATATAAAATGGAGTCGATTTAAAAACGCTCGCTTTGCCAAGTGAAGCGGAACAGGCCTCAGCAGAATAGCGAGACGATAAATGTAGACACGCCCAAAACAGATACAGAACTTGAGGTTGAATAAAAATCGAAATAACGAAATGCTGAAACGGGTTTAAAATTACCTTTTAAATATAAATAGATTTTTGAAAAGAGAGCAATGCTTCGCCATGAAAAAACAGGGCGGGTTCGGCCAGAGAAATACCATGGCCTGACAGAAAACTGACCAAAAACAGCGTTGCGCTGTGACCCGTTATTCGTCCAGTCAGTGAGTTTACCTGGAGGTCCAACTTCATACTTCATTCCTTTCCCCAATTTTTTCATAAAAAGGCCGGCAAATCACTGGCAATGTTTCTGATGTCACAATTATTGCCCATGGCGAAAACTTGGACTTACTTTTCATCAGGTCATCCCTGTGCTCCATTACCCCATAAAGCAGAACATATTATATCGAATTCCAAAAAAGGGGGAGGTTTCTCGAATTGCTAAATTGGGAATCGGTTAAAAATGTCTAAGTAAATAGATATATGAGTCATTAAAAATTTTTGTTGTAAAGGAAAAGAAAACGTACCTAGTTAATATAAAAAGATGTATAAATAATGAATATAATAAAAGAATTTAAAGGAAAACGTTAAAATTTACGAACGCATTCAAAAACGTTTTCATAATCGGTGTTTGTTCGCGGATGACATAGGTGTTGTGAACGTGACGATTCGCCGTAATATACCCTTGCTTTTGGGATTTGATTCAACAGCCAGTTTATCCCCGATGAGCTAACTGATCTTTGTCCCCGATACCTTTTGAATTTCAATGGCCCTATAATCAAACTAGAATGACCAATGGGTGGGCCCATGGCTGCTGTGGAACATCTATGAATCGAAAAGTGGAACATCTATGAATCGAAAAACCGAAACAAAAGGAATACGCGGCAGCTGAATTTCAAGTTATAAAGTGAGCTTATTTCTCCTAAAAAGACCGAAAATCCACTTGTAACTCTTCTGATGTCGCTTGTGTCTATGGGTGACGGTTGTTGCTTTCCGATTTCCACCAGGTAACCCATTTGCTCAGTTGCTCCCTAATTTAAATAAAAGGGGAACTATTCCAATAACATTAAATATTCCCTTTTAATTTGTGATACCCAAATTGCACAAGACATTTTAAAATTATTTTCGTAACGGTATGTACAGTCAGAGAACTTGAAACAGATACAGATCGTGGATCTAAGTAATTTGGTCGGGTTATGTCAAACTTAGCCGGCAGATCACGACTTATGTGAAATTGACATATTCCGACTAAATGACGTAGGTCCGTCAACGCCTATAAACTATTTTTTCCCGTGGCTTTCGCTGCCACGTAATTTGGAAGTCGCGTAAAAATACGACTATTCTTGTTGGCTTAAATAAAAATTATGTTTTTGAGCGCCAGTGTTTAAGACTATCGCAAAAATTTAAGTTTTATCGCATTAATAAGTTTATGTGTTAGCACAGTCATAAAAGTTTCAGACACATCAACTAGCCAGTACAACATACAGTAAAACATTCTAACGCTAAATATTTGAACTAGAACAGTGGCTTTACCCTGTGTTTAAAGCAATAGTATTTGTCATTTTTAGTATAGCACTAAATTGACAGTGCCTCTGGCGGTCACTTGCGAAACTAAAATTGTTATATAAAAAATTACGTAGTCGCTATCGAGTATCGAGAAATACTATTGCCACAAACTCATGGTAGAGCAACTGTTGAGCTTAAACTCACACAGGAAGATGCAAATGTAGGCAATACAATATCACTTACTAAACAAACGTAGACACGAACATTTCCCCACAGCGGGTAATTTTAGTGGAACCTGCCCTGATCCAGACAGGATTAGGTACGTTTGCGTATGATTCCACGATCCATGTTTGCGAAGGTGAGCAAAAACGAAGAAACGTGGAGATTTAGAGAGTTTGTGTGCAAAATGTGCAAAAATTATAATATTTTATCTTAGGTTTGTATACATACTTACCGAAGCCAGTGTACATCTTTTACACCGCCATTTTAACCTGAGTGGGGTGCTTTTCGGCAGCGCTCGCGTCACACTACATTGTACTATTCAACTTAAAAGGTAATTTATATATATCACACCTTATCAATGTTTTATCATTTTATGTTTTTGCTTGTTTTTTACTTTTGTTTTTTTTGTTTTATTTGAATTTATCGCAATGTAGTGTAATAATAATATCTATACGCTTCACACCACATCAATCTGGCCCCGTGGTAAGTACCTGAAGGACTTGGGTTACGGGTACCAGACAACGGAAATATATTTAATACTTTTATAC
>JAOTAV010001117.1:0-10007 GCA_026546445.1 Cyclargus thomasi | reverse complement strand
ATAGCTCAGGTACACAATATAAAGTAGTGCATCATTTCTACGCTAAGGCGATACGAAGTTCGCCGGGTCAGCTAGTTGCATATAAATATTAACAATTGGTTAAAAATTATTATATATTAATTAATTTTCATACAATCGGCATTTTTTGTGCTTTTAGCTAAAAATTTTAATTCATTTTTATGCTACTTATTGAAATAAAATTTTAATTATCATGTTTTCGTAACTGTTGACTGTGTTTTTTGATATGTACAGTGCGGTGTAAAAGGAGCTTAAACTTGTCACACTTGCTCGTATTCGTGAGGTTTCGTGAACCGCTCGGCGCTCGGTCAGCCGGACGGCACGCGTTCGCGTCAAGAATTAATTCGCTGCAACTGAAATAATTTCGCATTAGCAGGATAATAGGATTAGCAGTTTCGCAGTTAGCACCGAGCGGCGCTGACATGAATTTTCATAATTGCAAATTAAAATTAATAATTGCTGCGTGTGATGCTATTAGCATTCAATATTTTTAGCAAGTACGATTAATTTAATTGCTGTTAATGGTTATTTAGCAATTAATTATTAATGCTAATGCTTTTTCTGCCTTCACTACTACGTCAAGCCTGTAGCAATGTAAGTTAGCAATAATGAGCTGCTCATGACGATATTATAATTAACGTAACAGTTTCTTCGCGACCAAGACTTTGATGGATAAAGATGACTTAGCCAACTTAGATACAAATAATTAAGTTTTTAACTTTGTAAATTATGATAATATATATTGAAAAATACTTTAAAAGAAAGTCCAAGACAGACGCGCCATCTTGAAAAAGTTATAGATAAGATGGCCTACTTATCAACAGTAGGAATCATTGGGCAATAAAAATTGTTTATGATGGCCATCGGATTGGCGTCATAGATATGACATTAATATATCTCATAAAGACCCCTCTTCACGTTTCACTTTTGGTATGGGTCACCATGATTGTATATGTATAAGGTACATTACAGGTTGTAACAAAAGTAAGTGATTACATTTTTGGGTGTGTCCCTTTTACTGTGAGTTCTTTCTTTTAGAAGTATACATTTTTGTAATTTTATAGACAAACGCATATTACTGGGATGCTTGACCATACAAATAACAAAAAAATATCAATTTCAATGTTTTCATTTAATAATATTTGCCAAGGTGAAGAGCGCGTTAATCAAAGGGAAATTACTGAGAAGCGTCCAAGCAACTCTTTTTCTTGGATATCGATCAGTTTTTATAGGGTTCTGTACGTAAAGGGTAAAAACGTGACCCTATAACTTTGATGTCTATCTGTCTGTCTGTCTCAAGAACGTTAAATAGCGTGAGAGCAGAAATTTTCACAGAATATGTATTTTTGTTGCCGCTATAACAACAAATACTATAACCAAAATATATTAAATAAATAACAGCGACTCTCATACAACGAACGAGTTTTTTTTGCATTTGAAATTTTCACAAAATACTTAGTTGTACTAAAAATTTTCTAATCAGTTATATAATTTAAATAATAATAATTAAAAGGGGATATTATACAAAAAACACAATTTTTGCCTACGTTTGCTTTCATATGGTACGAAACCGTTCGTACGAGAGTCCAACTCGCACTTGGCATGTTTTTTTTATTTACGCCAAAGTGTCATCTACCTTTAGT
This sequence comes from Cyclargus thomasi, assembly GCA_026546445.1. Classification (NCBI taxonomy): domain Eukaryota; kingdom Metazoa; phylum Arthropoda; class Insecta; order Lepidoptera; family Lycaenidae; genus Cyclargus; species Cyclargus thomasi. The sequence continues at coordinate 8,346 of JAOTAV010001117.1, read as the reverse complement.
GAATAAAACCAGTGATTTCATTAGTATGGGCGTGTTGCGATATTTTTACGACGTCGTCTACAACTCTCAATAAAAGCTTTGATCAGTATTTTATGGAACATCGAATGGTATTGGCCATAACATATCCCGCTGTAACACCAACAAACAACGCGTGGCGAGGCTGGACTAGGCGACATGACACTACAGGCTGTAGATCAACGAAGAGTTTTTTTATAATAATTAGGGGGCAAGCGAGCAGGCGGTTTTTTAATGATATTTAGGAGGCAAGCGAGCAGACATGGACACTCTCGACATCCGAAGAGTCGCAAGTGCGTTGCCGGCCTCTATGAGGAAATAGGGATAAAGAATTAGGGAAGTTGGGCCCTCGGTAAATTCACTCACTGAACGAAACACGGCACAACGCCGTTTCACGCCAGTGGGGCCGTGGTATCACTCCGGTCGGACCGGCCCGGTAAAATCATACAAACTCCTTACTAATACACTTGCTCCTTATTTTTATTATACAGTAAGGAACCTACACAAACTATTAAGTATTCTTATCACTTATAACCTGGGCGACAACAGATAACTAGCTAACATATCGATGCCTATTCCCATTTTCCTTTCCCTCATAAAGGCACGGCAGTTGGGACGGCAGTTGCTTTCCATTCCGTGTGCTCGCTTGCCCCCTAAATATCATAAAGAAATGTGCTTATACAGAGATTCGTATATATACAGAGTTCGCTGCTAAATTTATAATATCGATGCCCTACTGCCTCAAGCTCGTATCTTAAAAATGGCTACATTTCACGAGAAAAAAAAACAATCTAATTATGCAAAAACTGGATATGAGATTATTTGATGAGTAAAGTGGTACTTAAAGGGTGCCTGGCATCGGGAAGTTGGTAGCAAATATCCGACAGTAGATTAAGAGTTTCGAAGTAATAATATGTTTTAGATGACGATTGTGAGTAATATTTTAATGTAGCCCGTTAAAGTAAAACAGCAGTTAAAACATTATTGAATATTGCTGCAGTATAAAGTTTACACCGTCGTTACGATTTCAAACGACATGTCTACATTTTACGGCGGTCTTTAATATAAAACTTAAGAATAAAAAAATATAATATTTATGCCATAAAAATAACAGACAAATAAAAAAATATAATATTTATGCCATAAAAATTTTTGACCACCGAACATATAACCAATAGAGAAGTAATCTGAGCCAGCTGTGTCCGAAACTAAATAAATAAGTGTTTGTGGCAGTGATAAATTAACCTCCAACCAACTAACGCTCCTGTTTACACTTATTAAGTAGATAAGTAATAAAGTGTATGTCCAAACGTATTTAAATAGTTAAGCTCCTTAGTTGACTCAAGATGGACGAACAACAACGTCCTGAAGTCGTAAATTCTGTCATTAAATTTGTTATTGATGAGTTTTTGGAGGAATAAATTATTGAAATACCTACTAAAAGGAGCACGACGAAAAACTGTACCCGAAAATACAAATTCGTCGCGGCGAGTGCCAAGTTCCATATGTGATTTTGGTCAGGTTGTGGGAAAGAACAAAAAAATAAACATAAATACAAAATTATTGATACAAAAACATGATATATTACAAAAATAGTTTTATCAGAATGTGCAGAATGAAACTGAAAATTACTTTTAGCGAAAAAACGAAAAATAAAAAAAAACACATATGGAATTTGGCACTCGCGGCGACGCAATTGCGAATTTAACTAAATTGTGCTGAAATGTACCCGTCGTGTATCGTCGTCGGCCGGGTGAGTAAATTATAAATCAGGAGGACAAATAATATTTAAGGAGCGCAGCAAAGCGCGCAACTTCGATTCCGGTGCAGTGGACGCGCTCCTCCTGTTTGACGCTTTCTAAAGAACATTAAATAGTTGGCGTTGTAGGTGACTACAAAAAAGATGTCGAATAAGGCTATGTCATATAAAATGAGAAACTTGAAATATAGCTTAAAATAAATTCTGCATCCGGATTAATTATTTCTCTTATAATATTAGTAGGATTAATAGTGTTTATAGGATAATGATACTCCATTCCACGCTTTCCATATTTAGATCAAAACGAATGGAATCGAGTATAGCAGTGGGTAAACCCTATCAAGCCCATGACACATTGGTATTGGCCACAGTAGATATCATACAGTAAAGTAATTATACCATTTGTTTGAGAAATGCTACATTGTATAGCTCTCTGGAGTCTTTTTTTTTTAGTTCCGAGTTCCGTGCCAAAGGGGTAAAAACGGAACCCTATTACTATGACTTCGATGTCTGTCCGTCTGTTCGTCTCCAGTCTGTATCTCGAGAACGGTAAAAGCTAGGTAGTTGAAATATTAACAGAATATGTATTTCTGTTGCCAGTATGCAAGGAAGTTTTAAAAATAAATTAAATTAAATGTTTAAGGGACGCTGTCATAGGCCACTTTTGTTCTAGGAAATTAATCGTGATAAAGAAAATTAAAATAGAGCTAGTTAACCGGCCTACGTCATTTGGTCGGAATATGTCATTTCCATATAAGTAGTGATCTGTCGGCTGGAAATGACAGTACGCGGCAAATTTACTTAGATCCGCAATTTTACTCTGTTTCAGCTTTCCTGATCGTACATTTACGTGATTTTCGAATTTTACACGAGCGTAGCGGCGGAAAAATCTGGTAACTAAATGAACAAAAACAGTGTTTATAGCCTACTTTACATGTATTATACTGTGGCGATAGTGTGCTCAACGCGCGTGTGCTAACACACTCTTAATTGAGAACTTAATTAAGGACCGATGATCTCGTGTACGATTTAGTTTTGCCTTGCGGCTTCGTTTGATTTAACCCGACCGCAACATTGGTATTTTAAAGTATAATGGGGGAAATTGAATGAGAGCCAGTTAATGGACCGCCATTAACTGGCTGTCATTCAGTTCAATGTAAGTCCTGATCTGTTGGTTGGGTTTGACATAACGCGACCAATTTACTAAGATCACAATCAGGCTCTGTTTCAGCGTCTCTGATGTACCATCAGAGAATTGATTTATGTTCACACGGCGGACGCATGTAATTCAGTAGGTTACTTTAAAGTCAGGCGAAAGACCAAAAACGTACGTCCGTCATTTGCTTATGGGCTTATGTTTTTTTTCTATGGTACATTCAGAGAAATTGCTTCAGCAGACGGCAAAGCTGTCGTTCGGTTGGGTTATATTCGCCATCATCGCCAAGAGCGTCCGTAAGCAGCCTAGTGGTTAAGACCTTTGGTTCGCACTCGATAGGGTGCAGGTTCGAATCCGGGTGGAGGCAACCAATAAGATATTTTCCGATCTTAACTACATAATACGTATGCTCATTGCCGTAAACTAGTCAAGTTTCGGTACACGTGTTACGCGTGACCATGAGCGACGGCAGTTGCTTTCCATCAGGTAACCCGTCTGCTCGATTGCCCCCTAAATGTGATAAAAAAATTATTCCCTACTCAATTTATTGGCGGCAAACGTGCAAACGGCCTACATTATGGAAATCAACGACGGTCGCCCATAGGCACTCGCAACATCAGAAGAGTTTCAGGTGCGTGGCCAGTCTTAATATGGTACCACCCTGATGTTTAAGTACTTCACCCTTAAAAAGGGCTACACCATGTCACACATCGTGGACCCCCTGTCCACAATGTGTGACATGGTGTGACAAAAGCTAGGGGGTCCTAATTTATGTAACTTTAAATTTTAATTTAATCGCGAAATTCGAGATAGTGAAGTAATTTTAATTTATAGATATAATCACACTTTTTACATGTGACATCACACTGGGGAATGTGACCAACTGACCACTTGTGAAAAGGGGGGGATGGGTTTAAAAGTCATGTAATTTGTATGGCGTACTTTGTAGATGGACCCGAAGCTAATTTATGCAATTTCTACAGGGCAAAGATCAACCCTGGCACTTCTATGGCCCAAGCGGTGGAGTGGTACACGAACGCCAACGCAGCCCTCCTTACTCATCTCACCAAAGAAATCAAGGACACAGACAGCAGCACCATATGGAGGTAAGAAGTGGACATACTTAATATTATAAATGCAAAAGTGTGTCTGTCTGTTGCCTCTCCACGCTTAAACCGCTGAACGCTTCGCTGAAATTTGGTACGGACATACTTTGAGTCCCTGGTAAGGACACTGGATACTTTTTGTCTCGGAAAAATGTACGGTTCCCGCGCGATAAACGATTATTGGCGCTACGGAGTTGCAGGCATCATCTGGTTTAAACTATTTCGGATCGTAATTCAGAATCACGATATTTATCGAGTAGTTGGGGCCCGCAAATCCGTTGCGTAAAAATTTGTATATTACGCGGGAACCGTACATTTTTCCGGGATAAAAAGTATCTTATATGTTGTCCAGATCTAATAGCTATTAAAAAAAAAAAGATTTATTCAAATCCATCCAGAAGTTGCTAAGATTAGCGCGTACAAACAAATAGATAAACAGACAAACGGACAAACAGAAAACTTTTTTTTTTGTCGATATGTGTTCTATTACTGTTCCTTAGCACCCCCACCTTGATTATTCTGTAAAAATATTAAATGTACAGACAATCCAATTTTACTGTTTTATTATATGTATATGAATATAGATAAAATTGACGCCATATATACAAAACTTGCTCGCGAGTCGTGTCTACGTCTTTAAACTTTATAAATTATCACATTTTTACAACACTTTTGATTACTGCTCGGCTCTTATTGGTCGTAACGTGATGTTATATTGCCTTCTCGATAAATGGACTAACCGACACCTAAGTAATTTTTCAATTTGGGCCCGTAGTTTCTGAGACTAATCTCACGCTCTAAAGCGTTCAAGAAACGAATAAACTCATCAGCTTTTTATTATTAATATAGATAATATCTAGATTAGTATTATATTAGTCCACATTTATCGCTCATTTCCTATTGACCAAGTATTGAGGTTAATTTGAACAGACTCTGTTCGTCCTCTCTACGATAATGTGGTTATGAAGGGTATAGGGCTGCCACCTCTCAGATGTATCTTATAAATGAAATATACAACTTAAGCAACTATTTATAAATTAGGAATCAACAAGTTAATAAACGATAAAGTCCTTTTTTTCTTCTTGAATAAAAAAAAAATATTGCTGTCACAATCTATATTTTCATATATAACTTACTAATATTATAAATGCGAAAGTGTAACTGTCTTCACGCCCTCACCACCTCTTCACGCCCAAGCCTCCGAACCGATTTTACTGAAATTTGGTATGGACATACTTTGAGTCCCTGGGAAGGACATAGGGTACTTTAATCACGGAAAAATGAACGGTTTCTGCGCGATAAACGAATTTAGGCGCAACGGTGTTGCGAGCATTATCTAGTACAAAAAAAACTAGTCCTCCTTCCCATGTCTTTCTGAGATGTGCTGAGTTTTACGCGATGTTTTTTTTATAACTCGGCGAAGATACAGGGTGTCGCAAAACAGTGTGTAAATTAACATAATCCTATGACGTACTGATTATATAATAAATCAATTTTTTCGATGGTACATCCCTAACTACGGAGCGTAATTAATATTGTAGAATTAGGTCAACAGTGCATTATCATTATTCATCAGGATATAAGTACTAAAGCTTACACATTTATTATATTAGTATTTAGTACATTATCTGATCTAAAAATGTACGCTTCCTGGTACATCGATACTAATTACAATACTTAGGGCCTGTTTCACCGCTCACTGTTCAAGTTTCTGTCGGCCATCCACAACTTTTTTGACATGTTCTCCATACATGGTTCCACATAAGGTTTGTTTTTTCAATTGGGTATGGTAACCTGTGTGTTGTAATGTTGTGTAATGCGTATGTGTTGTTAAATAAATGTTTATTATTATTACTATACAAAATCTGTCAAATAGAGTGTATAGGTAAAATAAATAGACTTTCTGTAAGCGGTGAAACAGGCGGTTTGTACAATACCTTATCTCTATAACAAGCATAATACGTTTATATGCGATGTGTGTCGTCATTGTGGTGTCAAATTATTTTATATTATTCCTGTATAGCAGTGCACTTATCAACGCGTACTTGCTAACACGGTGTAACAATAATTACTGTAAACTTACATAAAAAAGGTGCTCACATAACTCTCTTTTCGAACTCTAGAAACTTCGCCTCGGATCTTACAATATTATTTAAAATATTAATTCGAAAATGTGTTTGTCCTTCTTTCACGTCGTGACGAAGCAACTAATCTAGATACTTAATTTTTGGCATAGACTTAGGCCTAAAGGATGGAAAGTGACAGATGCTACTTTTAGAATTATCGAAACATCACGTTCCCAAAAAATTTATAATTTTACCGATTTACAATTACCATCGCCCATACACGGCAATTACTTTTCTAATGTCGACCCGATTGCTCGCTTGTATAGTTTTATAATAAAGAAGGAATGGAGAAAGAGAAACTTAGCTGACACGTAATACTAAATCATAGAAATGGTCACACTGCGTCTAATTAATTAGTAATCTAAAAAAACTGCATTTAAAAACATGACGCATAGGTGAGTCACATCGTACATGATACACTTTGTTAATTCATATCAAATTACCATGGTTCCCGTAAAATAGATGACAATTGTGTTAGTCAACTATTAGCGATCCTATGGGACTTGCTCTTAAGAGTCTAGTGATTAAGACCTTAGGTTCGCACTCGAGACGGTGCAGGTTCGAACCCGGGTGGAAGCGTGTACCACTGAGACATTTTCCGATCTCAAGTACATAATACGGATGCTCATTGCCGTGGGAGAGACATGCTTCGGCACGAATGGGCCGGTTCGACCGGAATGATACCACGGCCTAACAGAAAACTCCCTGTTTTTATCAGGATTTACAAAAAATATTTAATAACTATATGGTATGAATGAGGTAAGAAAACAGGCCAAATCAAATCTAAGTTACTTTAATATCTCATATTTTAAATTATAGCAGTTGTTATAGGTTACCAATAAAATATAGAAATCGAGCCTTATACTTGTTCAAATTATTTTGTTCCTATAAATACATGTTAGGATTTAATAAAGAACTTGGCATTCATTTAGATCTCCATGCTTTTTGCGGTGAATTCCATAACCAGTTAAGCTGGTTTTGTATTGAACTTGGCTTTCCTTTTTTACATTTATGTTTTTGGTGGGATTGAATTTATTTTAAATGTAACTTACTACTAATGATATATTAGATCGATACAAATTACTTTTTATTTTCGTAGCAACACTTGGCGGGCCATTAATTGACATTTCATTGTCCGTCCGATATGGCCATCGTATTTTGACATGCGAAGCGAATAGATACACCTTATTTATAATAAAATTTAATGACTTGGTAACGAGTCTTTTATGCGAAATGGAAGTTTGTGAATGAATTGAGTAAGTGTATATAGTGAAAATGTACGGATGAAAACGAAGTTGCAGGCATCAATAAGTTCTTTAATAACTAACTAGCTTGTGAAACTGTAACCTGGAAAATGTCTGCTTCTTTGATTAATATTTAAAACCAGAAGTTTTTGGGGATCGTAAACTTTTATATTCCAAACTAATATTTTAGACAATACAGCGGCAATCATGGGCGTAGATAAAAGTCTATATATATATAATCAAAGAAGCTGACATTTTCCAGGTTACAGTTTCACAAGCTAGTTAGTTATTATGAACTAATTGATGCCCGCAACTTCGTTTTCATCCGTACATTTTCCCGGGATAAAAAGTATCCTATATGCTATCCAGACCTAACAGCTATTAAAAAAAATATTCAAATCCGTTCAGTACTTTCGGAGATTAGCGCGTACAAACAGACAACTTTTTTGTGGATATGTGTTCTATTACTGTCCCTTATATCTGTCCCACATAGATTATTTTGTAAAAATATTAAATATGCCTATTTTACAGATTTATTACAAGTATAGATTAAAATCATTAAGGACCTGTTTCACCGCTTACTGTTAAAGTTTTTTTTGGCTATCCACAACTATTTTGACAGATTCTCCATACAAAATCAGTCAAATAAAGTTGTATCTGCCAAATAAATAGACTATCTGTAAGCGGTGACAGTCAACATTGTTTTAGGTATCTGGTGGGTTTCAAGAACTTACTGCGGAGTATAGAGTGCAAGGGTATAGCTTCAGTACTCGGCATCAACTACTTCGCTAGAGGATACCTGCAGCCGCGAGCACACGAACGGTAAATGAGCAGACTTATCAACTAAACCTCACCGATATAGCTCATAGAATTAGTACGCTGAAGTGGAAGTGGGCTGGTCATGTCTGCAGACGGGAAGACGGTAGATGGAGCAGACAAG